>CM046042.1:30488050-30555550 GCA_025215565.1 Flaveria ramosissima
TTCCAATTCTGATGATGAAGGGAAGCAAAGTCTGATATGTTAGTAAACGCACAACAAGAAAATAAAACAAATATTTGGTGGGTGATATGGTGGCGATTTGAGGGATGCTCTGACCGACTCCTCCTCTATATACCTCTAATATCAACCCTAGATCCAATCGTGCGACTGAGTTCATACGCACCTTTCAGTCGTGCGAGTGGGACTCAGTCGTGCGATTGGGTCAGTCGCCCTTCTCCAGTCGTCCGACTGAAGTTCAGTCGTGCGACTGACTCACTCGTTCGTACTTAATCCTCCGACTGGACTAATCGTATGGTCCATTCGGTTGGATGGTCCATACTCATAGTTCATTCGTGCGAATGGACTTCATTCGTATGGTTAGCCCATACGTATGGTCCATTCGTGCGAATGGGTCATACTTAGTTAATTTTCTGCCATTTTTACCAATTTATTTAAACTCTTTTAGATTAATTAAATTAACATTATGAGCCTTTGATCATCTCAGACATGATCATTTATCTTGAAAACACTTTGATCACCTCAGACGTGATCTTTTTAACCACTTTGGTCACCTCAGACGTGACCCTTTTAAACACTTTGTCACCTCAGACGTGACTAATTTAACTTTCAAAGCACATATGGTCATCTCAGACATGACCCTTTTAGTGAGTTGATTCCTTCTGATTTTCCTGATGTAGCCCGACACTTGACTCAAATTAAAACTTAAAACGACTAACTAATTTAAGACTTTAAACTAATTACATAAACAGACATATTTTGGCTTTTTGTGAGAGATAAATCCAGAGATTGATATCTACGGGATTTGGTTCGGGAATAGATAGCTTCAACTTAGATTGATCATATCTGGACCAATTCGAATTGGAATCATACAGGCATTCAAATCATTTGGGACTAGTTATTAAACCTTTTGATGCTCAAGTTCTCGGTGTTCATCCAGAGTCGTTAGCAACATAAGGAAATCATACTGAAACTCTTAGATTTTCACATTGATTTGAACCTTTGAGAATGTAGCCACAATGATTGTCAGTATGTTTGTCCACTAAATCCATACACAGACTTTTGACACAGACTGGTGACTTATTTAGGTTTAATTATTTCAACTAACATTTGTGGATCCCACACTTATATGGTAATCAACATTCCTCAGGAGCTTTTGAGCGGTCTACGGGTATTATTACAAGAAGAGACTATTCTTAGAGCTTTCAAAGAGAAGCCTGTCCTCAGGTCAGTGCCATCGCACAGCAGAGAGGCGGCAAACAACAATGAATTCTAGAATATCTAGGTTATGCTTATCCTCAGGTCAGTGCCATCGCACAGCAGAGAGGCACACAACCTATCTCCTTGTTAGAGCAGCTTATTTTATTTTGCACAAAATGCACCAACAACATAAGTCATTAGCTTTATTGCATTTGTCTTTCAATTTTTTCTTGCTTTGCTCTAATTATGGTCATCCGCACACATTTGTGGCGTTTAATTGCTCATTACCCCTTATTGGAATATTGTTGATTGTGTTAACCAGTGATAAGATGGAAGCCCACAGTCAGTTGAACAACTTAGTTTTATCTTGAGATCACCAATCAGGTCTATTTGTCTATTGTGTTGAATCTACCAACATATCATATATGGTCTAGCAGCCTCTAAGTCTACTTTCTTTGTGTCACCTTAGGAGTTGCCAGTTTTCTATCATCTTCCCTTTTTGTATTGCTTAGACTACACAGATTTATACTTTGAACTTTTGCATCTTTCTAAAACTTAAATTTTAAAGTCCCTCTTGATTTGTTCCTGTGTACTATCATTTTCCAAAGGTATCGAATCGGTATCACAGACACAATCTACCTTATTTCAGCTAGCTACTCCTTCTCCCTCATTTTTTTTTTTTTAATGTTAACTTGCTGACATATTCTCCCCCTAAAATACTAAAATCATTTCTGTTTAATTATTTTAGGATTTTAATAAACAGCAAAAAAACATGAGTTTAAATAAAATAAAATCAAATAGACAAATCAAATTAAATAAAATAAATTTAACTAAACTACATCGGACTACACATTTTCATCATCAGGAATTACCTCACTTTTCTTTTTAACGCCGTTGACCTCTAATAAATATTGAAAACGTGGTTATCAAAGGCTTTAGTATAGAGGTCAGCGCGTTGAAAATCAGTATTAATTTTAACCACATATTAAGTTCTTTTCAAAGCAATCTCTTATGAAATGGTATTTAATACCGATGTGTTTGGTCTTAGGATGTTGGACCGGATTTTTAGTTACTGCAATTGCAGCAGAGTTATCAACAAAAATAGGAGTAGATGAGAATTTTAAACCGTAATCCCGCATTTGCTGTTGAATCCAGATGATTTGTGAACAGCAACTTGCAGCAGCAACATATTCGGCTTCACAGGTTGACAATGCAACCGATGTCTGCTTCTTACACTGCCAGGTAACTAATCTTCTCCCAAAGAATTGACACCCCGCTGATGTAGACTTGTAGTTCATCTTGCAGCCCCCGTAATCCGAGTCACTATACGCGGTAAGCTCAAAGTCATCATCATGAGGATACCACAATCCAAGTGTGGGTGTACCCTTCAGATAACGAAAAATCCTCTTGACCCCGATCAGATGGTTGACCTTTGGTTTAGCCTGATATCTTGAACATAGACATGTAGCATACATAATATCAGGTCTTGAGGCAGTGAGATACATGAGGGATCCGATCATTCCTCGGTACATAGTGGCATCTACTAGATCTCCATTCTCATCAGGTGCTATATCATGATTCGTAGCAAGTGGAGTCCCAGCAGAGCAAGAGGCATTCTCCATGTCAAAGCGACTGAGAATGTCTCCTACATACTTGGTCTGATGTAGAAAGATTCCATTAGGTGTTTGATCCACCTGTAATCCGAGAAAGAACTTCATCTCCCCCATAGCACTCATCTCAAACTCTTTCTTCATTACTGCTTCAAACTCTTTACATAACTCTTCGTTCTTTGACCCGAAGATTATGTCATCAACATATATCTGTACAAGCAGTAGGTCGCCATCCTTTTCTTTAATAAACAGTGTACAGTCAATTACTCCCCTGCGAAAGCCGTGTTTCACAAGATGAGTTGAGAGTTTCTCATACCAAGCTCGAGGAGCTTGATGAAGCCCATATAAAGCTTTGTCGAGCTTGTAAACTCTATCCCGATGGTAAGGATCTTCAAAACCCTCGGGTTGACTTACATAGACTGTTTCCCTGATTTCCCCATGAAGGAATGCACTCTTTACATCTAATTGGTAGACTTTGATCTTCATGTACGATGCATAGGCAAGGAAGATACGAATAGCTTCCATCCTTGCCACGGGTGCAAACACCTCATTATAGTCAATTCCCTCGACTTGGCGAAAACCTTGAACCACCAGTCGAGCTTTGTTCCTGATAATGACCCCTTGGTCATCCTTCTTGCATTTTAGTACCCATTTAGTGCCAATGACTTTAGCACCTTTAGGTCTATCAACCAGAGTCCATACACCTAACTTCTTAAACTGCAGAAGTTCTTCTTGCATGGCACTCACCCACGCCTCATCATTTAGTGCCTCACTGACATATTTTGGCTCAACCTGCGAGACAAAACATCGATAAGCACCATCATGAATGTATCCTTTCTCCATAACCGAGGCGTAATCAGCTGAGTATAACTGATTTCGGGTTTGTACTCCTGATCTGACATCCCCAATAACATTGTCAAGGGGATGATAGACGTTTAGTCGTGATCCTGGAGTAGTAGTAGGAACAGCCACCTCAGAACCAAGATTATGAACATTTTGTTCTGCATCTGAGGTAGTTGGAGTTTGAGGTTCTGAAGTCGAAGGTGCATCACTCGTAGATGCTTGTGGACTTTCAGGAACTGGAACCTGTTCCTCCTGACTGTTCTGGTCATCTGCTTCAGTTTCATCTTCAGAGGAGGAGTCACTGTCATCGACTACTCCCCCTGACTGAGTAGATGATTCTCCCTGTGTGCTAGATGGTGTATTCAGAATATCATACATCATCCTAGTAGCTAACTCATCATCCGAGGGAGAGAGAGGTATGTTGAAGGATTTGAAGAATCCATCATAATCGAAGAAGTATGCAGGTCCTTTGCCTGTAGGGGGCGTGGTATATCTCTGAACGTCGACATTACACCACACTTCTACAAGACCCGTTGAGTTATTGTAAACTCGCTTATTCGGTATGTTGTATCCTAGAAAGATTCCTTCATCTGCCTTCTCGCTGAATTTTCCTTCTTGTGTCTTCTTCAGAAGTGTACACGGCGCGCCAAAAGGTTCAAGATACTCCAAATTCGGTTTGCGTCTTTGTAGTAGCTCATAACATGTCTTTCCGTGGCGCTTGACTATTAGGACTCGATTCAGTGTATAACATGCATTTGCTACTGCCTCATTCCAGAATTGGATAGGCAGTTTCGAGTCAGCCAGCATAGTCCGTGCAGTCTCTATCAAGCTTCTATTTTTCCTCTCAGCAACACCATTCATCTGAGGCGTGTAGGCTGAAGTGAATTGATGAACAATTCCCTTTTCCTTGCAGTATGCCTCCATCCATTGATTCTTGAATTCTGTCCCGTTGTCTGAGCGTACTTGTCTAACTTTAGCTTGTAGAGAGATTCCAGAGTGGTGACTAATTCCTTGAATGACTCAAATGTTTCTGATTTGGATTTCAGAAACATTACCCAAGTGAACCTTGAGTAGTCATCAGTGACCACAAAACAGTACAAATCGCCTGCAATGCTCCTTGTACTGACTGGACCAAACAGATCCATGTGAAGAAGTTCAAGAGGAAGTTCTATTGAATGAACTTTCTTTTCCTTATGAGACTTCTTTGTCTGTTTGCCTTTCTTGCAAGCTACACAAAAGTCAGGAAGTTGGAAGTTCTTGACATTTACTCCTCTCACTAAATCCTTCTGAATCAAGTGATTCATCTTCCTTTGACTAATGTGTCCCATTCTCCTATGCCAGGAGATTGAGTCCTTCTCAGTAGCTTTAGATAGAAAGCACTGCACCTCATGATCCGTTGGAGCAGCTGTTGACAGATCCAAGACATAAAGGTCCTTATATCTTGAAGCAGTCATCAGAACTTGGTCCTCTGGGATCATGTAGTCTTTCTTCAGCACGTAACACTTCTTGTTGTCGAAGATGACTTTAAATCCTTTATCGCAGATTTGGGAAACAGAAAGTAAGTTATTCTGAAGTTGTTGAACGTAGTTCACCTTATCAAACTTAACTTTCTGATTTCCCACTTCTCCCTGTGCTGTGATGTATCCTCCCTTGTTTCCTGCAAAGGAAACATGCCCTCCTTTTATTTGTTTGACGTTTGATAAAAGGGCTCTATTTCCTGTCATGTGCCTGGATGCTCCGCTGTCTATAATCCACGTGTTAGTCTCAGCGCTTATCCGAACACCCTGCACATATCAAGTAAATGTATTAGTTTAGGTTAGGAACCCAAGCCTTTACTGTCTTGGGTTTCCCAGAGGCATCACACATCATAAACTCTACCCATTGACCCTTAGAGGGTGAGGGTAGCTCAGATTCCTTCTTGTCATCAGTATCAGACACACAGGATGACTTCTCTTTCCATAAGCCAGATTTGTGCAATGCCTGTTTATGATAAACAGTCGTCTGGCTTACAGGTTGGACCTTAGGTTCACTAGATCTTCTAGGTGGAGTTAGAGAACTCCTCTTAGAAGACCTAGGTCTAGAGTCCTGAAGATCAATCTTCTTCCTAGGTGTCTGATAGAAAGGACAATAGGAAGCAATGTGTCCACATTCTCCACAGTTGTAGCATGATCTGCTATCAACTTTATGAGTAGACTTTCTTTGTGGAGAAATGCGTGACACTCTAGTAACATCAATCACTTTAGGTTTTGACTCTTGCATGTTTGATGTTTTCTCTGGTTTAACAAATTTAACTGTTTTAACCTGTTTAACGGTTCCACTTTTTGGTTAACTGGTTTTGACTTGTAGCATGTGAAAAATTAACGTTTGAAGTCCTTTTAGGTTCTGATTTGACTCTGTTTGACCCTGACTTTAAGTTAACTTTTTCAAATTCATTTTCCAGATTAACACAAGGCAATTTACCCTTTGCCTTTGAAGTGGCCTCCTTTTGTTTCTGTCCAGATTCAGTAGATGAACATGATGTGTCTGGATCAGTAACAAGAGGAGTGGTCACCACATGATCCTTGATGGGGTTGTTGTTTACTGGTTTAGACTTGGTGTTCATCAAGGTCTCAGGTGGTGGTGGAACCACTTTGTAGCCTAATCCCTCCCCGTTATTCCTTTCTCTCACTAAGTGTTGAACTATGTGTGAAGAACTAGTCCAACTATGCAGTTTCTGTTTTAAGGAATTAACTTCTACTTCTAGAACTGCCTTTTGCTTCTTAGTGTCCTCTAGGGAGTTTAGATAGTACCTAATGTCATTTGCTTGGTTAAAGGCAACTACTTCGGTTTCCCTAAGCTGTTTAGTCAATAGGTCTATCTTTTCTTTATAACTATGCTCATTTTGTTTTAAACTCTATTGGCCTCAGTGCATAGTTGTAAATCTTTTACTAAGTTATCATTGTGATCTAATAACCTAGCAAATTTTTCATCAATGCTATTCCTAAACATATCACAGTTAGAACAAGCATGATTATTAAACATTTGGTCAGTTGTACTTACCTGTGTTGTTTCAGAAGAGTTAGCCATCAAACGCAGCATCAGACGTCTCTGGTTCTGGTGATTCTGACTTTTCTGTTTCTGACGTGGAAGTCTCCTCCTTTGGCTTGTAACTGACCTCAGCTGCAGTTGTTTCTTCACTATGTGACATCGCTATCTCAACGGCTAGATCACCTTCACTCGCAGAATCATCATCAATATCTTCAACACTGGCAATGTTAGATTCTGGTGAGACAAACCTAAAACTCCAATCCTGTCCTTCATCATCATGAGCAGTCAAGGCTTTTGGGTCCCTGTTTGATGAAGTAGAACTGGAAGCTTGCTTGTCTTGGCGAGTAAAGGATGAGAACGGGTTCCCATTACCCGTCTTCTTTGGCTTGACACATTCTCTCTTGAAGTGCCCCTTCTCTCCACAGTTGAAGCAGGTCACTTTGCTCTTGTCAAAGCCAAATGTAGTGTCCTTAGTAGCTATCAAATTTTGTCCTGTCTTCTTAACAAACTTCTTCGCCCTTCGGACAGCGCTAGCTAAGGCCCACATTATATCCATTCTTTCAAGCTCCATTTCATCTACCTGCTCGTAGTCTTCATCTGCCAGATGGCAGTTTCCAATCTTCCCAGCAACAAGTCCATCATATGAATGAACTACTGCGGCTAGAAGATCCATATGCTCTCGTGCTACTTCTACGGTCACATTACCGAGGTTCTCGGTCTTCAATTTGGTAGCACTTGCTTCTGATCCAATATAGTGGGTACATGACGACCCTGACGTGTCTGATCCAGAAGGAGAAGCATGTGAAGGACCTGACGAGCTAGACACAAATGCTGTCTGGAGAGGTGCTCCAGATGTCTTAGCTTGAGGCGTGGCGTTGTATAAAGCTGGGTTTTGTGTATACGAAGACTTCTGTGCTCTATACTTCATCCTTAGTGCTTCTTCACGCAGCTTGAGAATGAAGTCATTTATATCCAGCTTTACAAGCATTCCATTCTGTCTAAGATTAGACACGAATGAAGCCCACTTATCAGGCAATCCGTCTGCGAAGTTGCTTACTTTCTCTTCCATAGTCGTTTCAACTCCATGTGTATGCAACTCGCTCATCAAGTGGTAGAATCTGTCTATGACTTCATCTAAACTCTCATTACCAATCGATGAGAAGTTATCGAACTCCTTCTTTAACTCCTTTGCCTTGATTGCCTTCAATGATGCATTCCCATCATATCTCTTCTCTAGCTCATCCCACAGTTTCTTGGACTGCTTGTTCTCTGAGTACTGGTGGAATATGTCTTTGGGGATAGACTGAGTGATCAATGCATAAACCCTTTTCTCTGCATTGTACTTTACTTTCTGTGCGTCAGTCATCCCACTTAACGTTAACTTAACTCCATCTGCTCCCACCGGTGTACTATAACCAACCTCGATAGCTTCCCACAGATTAGGATCTACTCCATTGAGGTAGATCTCAAAACGTTGTTTCCAATGGGGAAACTCATCTAAAGTCAAAGCTTTGGTGGTTTATTGTGATTACCCACCTCACTCTCAAGCAACAGCAGGTTCTGAATCTTGAGTCCTTCCCAGCAGTAAAGGCTGACATCTGATCTTCCATGGCTGATAAACTTAGTATCTAATCAAATAAACTTTAACTGATGCGACTGAAGGATGCGAGTGGTCTAATCGTGCGTATGGACTCTGCGATTGGTTCAACCGTGCGACTGAATAGGGCGAATGGTTCAGTCGTGCGAATGAATCTGGTGCGATGAGCTACGAACGAACGGTTCAGTCGGCCGAATGAAGGTGCGACTAGGTCCAGTCGTGCGAATGAGCAGTGCGAATGGAGTCCAGTCGTGCGAATGGGTCACTCGTGCGACTGAAGCTGCTGTTTTGCGAAAATTTCTAGGTTTGACGGGTTTCAGCCGTAAAAATTCGAAATTTCGCAAGTCCAAATCGTCTAAGTCCGTAGAAACTGAACTTCGATGAGCAGGGAACGTCCAAGATCACTTTTGATGCCAAAGATTGCGTTTTTCGTGCAAAAACACAACCTTTTATGCAATCTTGATTGAATCAACACGAAATCAAGAGCCAAAGCTCTGATACCACTTGTTAGGACCTGGTATTTGAACGAAATACCTAGTGATTGCGTGTTAAACCAACTCAAATAGTGCGGAATCCTATTTGATTGGCGATCCAATCAGTGAGAACACACGATGAATCAATCAAGAATTGAAATCAACGTCAGAAATCGATTAGGAACCGATCTGATGTGTTATGTGAACTTGGAGAACGATTTGGGAGGCTTCTGGACGGCTAGGGTACGTCTGGAATCGTAATGGGATGAATGCTTACGTTTTCCCACGAATTGGGTCTATTTATAGGTTAGTATTGTTCAATCGTGCGACTGGGCCATAAGTATGATTCAGTCGTGCGATTGAACCATGCGGTTGATTCATCCGCACGACTGAGTGTTCAGTCGTGCGATTGAGTCAATCTTATGTGTCAATCATACGACTGATCCAGTCTCCTGTTTCAATCGTGCGATTGAGTCAATCGTATGAAGTTATTCATGCGTGTGGTCCATTCGCATGGGCCATTCGCATGAGAACTTCATTAAGTTAAGTTTGAATGTTTTAATTAATATAACATAATGTGCAATCATTCAAACATTCATAAACCCAATCAATTCAATCACAACTTATTAATGAAATATTAAACATCACAAGTAACAACCAATTCATATCATTTCATTAATTGATACAATTACATCATAATCAGACAGACAAGATTATTACATTACAACTCATGATCTAGGGACATACATGCATCAACAAATCCTAAAGACCGAGAGAAACTTTCTCCCCTTAGCTTTCTCTTCCTCTCTCTCCTCCTCCTCAATCTCCTCAGGAGTCAAGATCCTTTTCCCTTTGTCACCCACAGACCTTTGTGACTCAGGGTGGATAGAGGTTTGACCTTCATTGCTTGGTGTAGCATCAAGCTCTGGCCAGAGAGAGGTTGTGAGACACCTTCACCAGTAGGTGTTTCACTGAGGGAATGATTTCTAAAGCAGTTGTTGGTGTGACAGGGCTCTCAGGCTCTATCACTAGGCCTTCAGCCAAGGTTTTCCCTTTGAAGCTATCTTAGGGTCTGCCTCAGCATCTAGTTGACCAATGACATTACCTGATTGCCTTTGTCTCCTTTTAAGGCTAAACGCTTCAGTAATTCTGTCTTGAATCCTAAGTGCTAACCTGTCAGCTTGTCTTTATTTGCTTCGGTTGACAAGTGGTATCTTTATCAGGTCAAGACCTTCATAGTAGTCCAAAGTCTGAAAATTGAACACTTCTTGCTGCCCTTGAACTCTGTGAAGAATGAGGGCTCTTTTATCAGCATCATACCTCCCACCTAATATGTAGTTTGAAGTTCCTTGAGGTGGAGATGACACAGCCCTTGGAATGCCTTCCTCAAAGAGACTCCTAATAACAGAGTCAATTATGTCCACATTAATATGAACTTGAGGAAGTTGCTGAGTATGCACAGTTACAAGTGAGGATGGTGAATCCTCAATGTCCATACTCCTTGAAGAACTCCCAGGTTCTGTGACTGTAATGACTTTCTCCCCCTTTTTGGTACCATCACCCTCTTGCATAGGTGAGCTAGAGGTTAGGTCAACCACATTCACAGGTTCTTGTGTTCCTGGTTGAGCTCTTCTTAAAGGTCTCCCAACTAGTTTTTCCCTGAGATAAGATATCTTAAGTTGCTGATCATTGACCCTATTATGCAAGGTAGTCACCTGAGATTCAAGGTGACTAACCTTAGAGACTAAATAGGAGCATGTTTTTGACAATTTTTGCACCTTTAGTCTCAGATTTCTCTCTTCTTCATCAGAAGAATCATTGGGGGATGAGATGATTGGACCAAAGTCCTCTCTCTCACCACCAGCTTCAGGTTCTTGGCTGCTGGATTTCCTCTGCACATTGACATCCTCAGGTGAGGTGTCAATGGGCTGAGTTGCCATGGTTGAGGTCTTAATGATGTAAGCACTTGCAGAAGTGAGAGCCTCTTCCATATGGATATCCTGAACAGGTTCAGAAGTATCCACCTCAGTTATGGGTGACTGATGTGGGCTAGACAAAGGAGACTCAGGAGTACTCATCTCTCTTTGAGTAGGGGAGGAGTAGATAGACTTATGGTACCCACTGAAACCTAAGTCTTCATCAGTATAGAATGAGAGGTTAGGAATGAGTTGATTTAAGTCTAATGGCTGGGAATGGTAACTGTCCCCTGAAGGTTGTTCACTTTAGTGTTGAGACTTAGAGTGAAGGCTTAAGGCAGTTGGGCTTGTGAGCTCATCAGGGTGAGCATGAGGAACCTCAGCCCTGATTGTTGAATAGATGGGAGTGGTTTGCTCCTTAGGGGAAGTGGGAGCTCTAGTGTCCACTTCCTCCTGTATGGGTGAGTATATGGGGGCCTGCACAGACTCAATAGCTTGAGCAGGGGTTCGTTTTGATCTTCTTTGGTAGGTGAGGTTAACTTGGGGTCTTGTAGGTGGTTGAGTGGTAGAAGGTGTGGGTTCAACACTAGTTTGTGCTGCTAGGTTCTCACCTTGAGCAATGAGCTCTAATATTTTTGGGACTAGGGTTGTTTCTACCCCAGAGAAGCCTATAGTTGGCTTCTTCATAATTATAAAGATGTCGGGCTTCATCTGTCCCAATTTAAGAATATTATCTGTTTCCCTCAACTGTGAGTCCAGTTCACAGTTGAGAATGTGTTGAACATATCTAGGAAACATATAATACTCTAAGGAGTCCAAATTAGCAAGCAAATTTGTATAGACAAATTGAGAGTACCTGAACTTAACCCCTTGAACCATTCCATGTACTATGAAGGAGAGATCCTCAGGAATCTGGTCCCACCCTCCATGCTTGTTTGACAAGCTGTGGATAACCACGTGAAGCAGGTATTTCCACTGGGATGAGACCTTCCCTTTCCTAAAGGTCTTTACAAAGAAATCTCCCTCATAGCCTATCTGCTCAAAGGAATGATTTACAGCTTCCTTTGAGAAGGACAACTCACCTTCTTCATCATCCAGCTGCAAATGGGTGTTTATGATGGCCGGAGTGATGAAGATTGTCCTCCCTTGCATTGTGGCAGACAGTGCCTTCTCCCCGTCCATAATGACCTCTTGGCAGGTCTTCCAAATTCAAGCAGATGATCCTCATAGAGAGTAGGATCAATGGTTAGGGATGTAGAGTAATATGATAGAGCTAAGAAACGACAAATCTTTGAGAAACTTTCATCTTTCTCAGAGCTTGTTGCCTGTGAAGTTGCATGGAGAAATCTGGGTTGTTTCTGATGTTTAAGTTGGCCACTTTAGAAGCTTAAGGATGAAGAAAGATGAAGAACAAAAGGCGGTTTGGGAGAATTTAGGTTTAAGGAAAAGTGTAATTGAGGAAGATAGTGAAAGAGGGGGGAACCGTTGGGCATTTATATGAAAAGGATTTGAGACAAAGTTAATGAAAGAGGATAAATTTTGAAATCCGGATGTCGGTCCCACCTCTGAAAAGTAGTTTACTTTTGCCCAAAAAGTAGTTTTCTTGGAAGTCGAGACATGTTCCGAAGGTTATTTGCTTCGGAAGTTCTGAAGAAAAAGCTTCCAAAGGCAAATTGTCTTCGGAAGAGTTTTCAAAGGTTTTTGAAAATTTTGCTTCGGAAGAGAGTTTTATACTCAGAGATTTTTTATTCTAAGAGGAATAAATACTTCCGAAGGTAAATTGCATTCAGAAGAAACTTGTTCTTTGAAAACATACAAAGTACTTAAGTTGATTTTAAGCTTTGGAAGATATTTCAGAAATTTCTTCCGAAGGTAAAATTACTAAAGCAATTATTTGTTTACTAAGACATAAACTACTTCCGAAGGTAATTTCAAAGTCTTTCGAAGAGATCAAGATTTTCAAAAATCTAAGAAAAGTCTTTTGAAAAGATTTTTCTTCCAAAGAAAACAAAGGGCTTATGAAGGTGATATAATAGACAACTTAGGACACACAGGTTTTAGAAATAAATATGATTAAGTTTTAAGAAAAGCTATTCAAAGTTAATCATCCCAATAGCTGATACAAGATATTTAAATCTCTGCTCATAAAAAGCTTTGGTGAACAGATCAGCATATTGTTCATTTGTGTTAACTTTGACTAGTTTGATTAATCTCTTTTCAAAGTTATCTCTAATCAAATGATACCTGATATTAATGTGCTTTGTCCTTGAGTGCTGCACAGGATTCTCTGTGATGGAGATAGCACAATGTCATCTATGTGGATGGGAGTCTCTTTAAAGTAAAATCCATAGTCCAGCATCTAATTTTGAATCCAAAGCACTTGAGCACAACAACTTGCAGCAACAATGTATTCAGCCTCAGCAGTTGATGCAGACACACAGGATTGCTTCTTGCATTGCCAAGAGACTACTCTTCCACCAAGAAATTGACATCCCCTTGATGTAGACTTTGCAGTCATGTTGCAACCACCATAGTCACTATCTGTATAAGCATACAGATTAAAGTTAGAATTCTTTGGATACCAAAGGCCAAGTGATGGAGCACCATTGAGATATCTTAAAATTCTTTTGACAGTGATCAGATGTGACATCTTGGGGTTGGCTTGATATCTTGCACAAATGCATGTAGCAAACATGATATCTGGCCTGCTAGCTGTGAGGTACATAAGAGACCCAATCATTGCCCTATAAAGGTGTTCATCAACACACTCCCCCTCAAGATCAGGTCCAAGGGAGTGATTTCTGGCTATGGGTGTCTTAGCAACCTTACAATCAGTCATGTTAAACCTTTTAAGTATGTCCTGTACATACTTTGACTGACTTATGAAGATGCCATTGTCAACTTGCTCACTTGAATTCCTAGAAAGATATTGAGTTCCCCCATGGCACTCATTTCAAACATGTCCTTCATAAGCTTCTCAAAGTCTTTGCAGAGCTTTGGATTAGTTGAACCAAAGATAATGTCATCTACATATACTTGAACTAGCATTATATCCTTTGATGAAGAGAGTTCCATCTATAGTACCTCTTTTGTAGCCATATTGACAGAGATACTGAGATAGAGTCTCATACCACTTTCTTGGTGCTTGGTGCAGTCCATATAGAGCTTTATCAAGCCTGCAGACATAATCAGGATGATCAGGATCTTCAAACCCAGGTGGTTGTCTGACATATACCTCTTCATCAATCACCCCATAAAGAAAAGCACACTTGACATCAAGTTGGTGGACCTTGAAATTCTTGGATGCAGCAAAAGCTAGGAATATTCTAACACTTCAAGTCTTGCTCACAGGAGCAAAAACATCTGTATAGTCAATTCCTTCTTCTTGAGTATATCCTTGAACAACTAGTCTTGCCTGTTTTTTTATGACAAGTCCTCTATCATCCTTCTTGTTCCTAAAAACCCATTTGGTTCCTATGATAGTCTTCCCTTGAGGAAGAGGACATAGGTTCCAAACCTTTTGCCTTTTGAATTGAAGCAGCTCCTCTTGCATAGCTTCAACCCAACTTCCATCCTTTAGAGCCTCATCAATTTTCTTTGGCTCTATCTGGGACAAGAAACAAGAGTGAAGACAAACATTTGCTTCATGGGTTTGTCCTCTTGTTCTCACCCCTGAATCAACATCTCCAATGATGTTTGTGGTAGGATGAGACTTGTGGATCCTTAGCTGAGGGATCACAGCAAGTTGCTTAGATAGATCTAGATTTGAAAATTTTTGATCTGGCAAAGAAGATTCACCCTCCACATCAGCACACTTATCAAGATTGACTTGATCTAATGAGTGTGTGACATCATTGATGTTGTCTTCAATGTAGTGGTTATCAGCATCAAGAAATACCTGATCACTTTCACCATCACCATTTTCTCCAACATTTGAAGCTCCTTCTTCTGAGTTTTGTGCCTTTAAGCTGGAATTTGAAGGCACCCCAGAAGCATTAGCAGGATTTGTCATTGATGTGCTGGTAGAAGCTTCATTTGCAGGAATAGTTACCACTAGAGCTGAAGATGTGTAACCTGAGGGTCTTCTTAGCTCAAATCTTGGGTCAGGATCACCTGTTGGTAATATATTTGTAGATCCTGAAACATTCTCACAAGATTTGTTAAAACAATTGGTAACTAAATCAAGATCAAATAGCCAATCCGGACCAGAACCTTTCACACTGGGAGTGTGCTCATTGAAAGTTACATTGGCTGACTCCTCAACTACTCTAGTTCTGAGATTGTATACTCTATAAGCCTTAGCTTGGGAAGAGTATCCAATAAAGTGTCCATCATCTGATTTCTCAGCAAACTTAGCAATTTGATCCTTGGTATTCAAGATGGTGCAAGGACATCCAAATGACCTGAGAAAACCAATGAAGGGTTTTCTCTTGTGCCAAAGTTCATAAGGAGTCTTACCATGTGTCTTAACCACTAAAACTCTGTTTTGCACATAGCAAGCAATGTTTACTGCCTCTGCCCAGAAGGTGCAGTTTAGAGTCAGACAACATAGTTCTTGCAGCTTCAATTAGTGTCATGTTTCTCCTCTCAGCAACACCATTTTGCTGAGGAGTCCTGGGAGCACTATATTGTCTTGTAATACTTTTTCATCACAAAATGTATCAAGGATTTGATTCTTGAATTCAGTTCCTTGATCACATCTTATGGTTTTGACCTTGTGATCACATTGATTCTCAATCTTTAAGATAAAATTCTTCACAATCTCAGGAGTCTCATCCTTAGTTCTAAGAAAGAAGACCCAAGTGAATCTTGTAAAATTATCTATGATCACCAAACATAAGAGGTCCTTCCTAGACTCATTACACTGGTGGGGCCAAAGAGATCCATATGTAATAAGTGTAGGGGATTAATGATGGAGTTTCTTTCCTTTGGCTTGTGAGATACCTTGTGTTGCTTCCCTTTTAGGCATGCAACACAGTGGTCATCACTTGTAAACTCTTTCTTTGGTATTCCAGTTACCAAATCATTCTTAATTAATTTATTTATGTTTTTAAAGTTTACATGGCACATTCTTTTATGCCAGAGGAAAGATTCATCATTATTTGCTTTAGATAGAAAGCAGGAAATTTCTCCTGAGGGAGAAGTTTCTTGCAAGTCCATCTTGTACATGTTCCCTTTCCTAGGGGCTCTGAGCAAGATGTGCTCATGAGGAATGACCACCCCGGGCCTGAGAACAATGCACTCATGCTCAGTAAAGAGCATGTTATGACTCTGATCACAAATTGGGATACACTCAGAAGATTGTACCCAAGCTCCTTGACAAAGTTTACCTTCTCAATGCTGAGCTTACCATTTGTGACCTTGCCCCTTCCAGTAATGTAACCTCTGGCATCTCCTCCAAAAGCAACTGGTCCTCCATCAATTCTTTCAAACTTTTGGAGAAGTGACCTAGTGCCTGTCATGTGCCTGGAACAGCCACTATCAATGATCCATACATTTCTGTTTCTCTTGAGTTGTCCCTGCACAAAAGAGATGATTAGTTACATTTGGAAACCCAAGCCTTATTGGTCTTGGGCTTATCAAAAGAAGTTGAAGACAATGCAACAGTAATTGATCCTATGTCATGCTAGAGGGATCATTTGCTGATGTTGATGAAGAATTTTCAGCCGCTTGGTCTTTCTTTGACCCACCTTTGGAAGCTTAGACTTGACCTTCAATGCTTCAGAAGTTTTGATGACTTCGGAAGTTTTGATGACTGGCCCTTCGGAAGATCTTGCTTTCACTGCTGCAGGCTTCAGTGCTTTGTAAGTATTCCTTTCTTCCGAGACCAAATTTTCTTCCGAAGGCAAGTTTCCACTTGTCTTCTTCTTTGTTTTGGAGCTTCCAAAGGAAACAGATTTTCCTTCCGAAGCTTGCTTCTTCTTTTCCAAACTCTTAGAAGTTTCTTTCTTGGTCATGTGGAGAGTACTCCTTGGATTGTAAGCACAATCTTTAGCAAGATGAGAGGTACTCCCACACATAACACAATCCATTTTCTTCCTTCTAAGAGTTCTTCTTTGTGAACAAGGCTGAACTTGATCACTTTCCTTCTCCATCTTCACCTTAGCAGATGATGTGGCAATTCTTGTGGGGTTAGAACTACCTTTGGAGCAGGATGGTTCAGGTTGTACAACAGCAATGCACAACGGATCAACCTTCTTCTTGATGATGGGATGATTTGGACATGAACTATAACTCTTGTTGATGGAGTTCAAGTTTGTGTCTTCAGCCTTTACTACTTCAAATCCTGCAGAGATGAAGACTTGTTTCTGTGCAGAATTGAAGGTAGCCTTGATCTCTTGAGCCTTTTTGGACTTTCTTTTTGCTTTCCTGATCAAGTTCTTTCTTTTTGACTTGGTCATCCTAACAGCTTTGCTCTCCTTAGAGGGATGGTGACCCTTCTTAGAATGCTCTTCTTCACTCTTCTCAGAGTCATTCTCCACCATCTCCTCTTCATCCTCTTCGGTCACAGGATCTATGAGGGGAAGCTCATCTTCACAAGTTCCATACCTAGGAGATCTTACAAACAAGATTGTGTGTAGAGGAGCTATCTTACAAGATCCTAGTCCCTGCTTATTTTGATAACAAACTTTTGCATGCAAGGATGAGAATATTATGTTCTTGAAGGTCTCTTCTTCAAGAACACAATTTTTTACCTTGGCTTTGCTGATCACAAGCTCAGCCTGGCATTCAGTTAATTTAGTAATGAGATCTTTGATCTGAGTCTTGTAGTTTGTATGCTCATATTTAAGAGTTGAAATGGTTTTCTCTAAGTCCTCTATTTTTAGTTTATAATCATTTTCAGCTCTTTTAAAATCAGCTTTTAAAATATTTAAGGACTCAAGGTCAGATCTCATTTCTAAATTATAGGACATGTATCTATTAACTTTAGCAATGCATTCAGGAGTACAAAGATGTTCTAATACCTTGGCTTCATCGTGGTCTGCCATGAGTGCTTGGTTTGGAGATGCATCTTCTACTTGAAAGCTCCAGTCAAAGCCTCCTTCTTCAACAGCAACTGCAGCTTGCTGCTTTGGCTTCTCATTCTGGGGGGCTTTCTCAGTGTAGTTTGGTCTGGTTTGTGCTTGGCCACCATTTGTCCTTGGTGCCTTACACTCTCTTGCAAAGTGTCCCATCTGGTTACAGTTGTAACACTTTACTTTGCTTTTGTCCAGCCCAAACTTTCCACTGGCTGCATTGCTTGGAAACTTTCTCCCTGTCCTCTTGTAGAACTTCTTGGCTTTGTGAGTAAGAAGAGCCATCTGCTGGACTATCTCCATGTACTCCAGATCATCTGGATGGATACAGTCCAAATCTTCAAGAGTGAAGAGAAAGTTGGCTGAAGTTTCATCAGCAAAGACAAAGGCATGAGAAGAACTTGTCTCTTAGAAAGGACTTCCTTGAGTGTAGCTTTCCCTTGGAGTCTCTGGGAAGGTGATGAAAGGGCCCTTTTGTGAGTTGTCAGGGAAGCATATAAGATGATGATGTGGTTCAATACTTTCCCTTTCAACCACATGGAGGGCTGAACTCAGTTGATTGCTGGAGTTACCAGATGAGTTTTGCATGTTCATCTCCATCTGGTAGCCACTAAGAATACCATACAACTCTGTGAGAGTAAGAGCCTTAAGGTTCTCAGTCCTCTTGATAACAACACAATAATGTGTCCATTGTCTAGGAAGAGAGGACATAAACTTCCTTACAATGTCCCTGTTCTCAAGAGTTACTCCAACATCCATTAGAGTATCCACAATCTCAACATACCTAAAGTATTGTTGAGTCATGGTTTCACCTGCTTTGAAGGTGAAGTTTTCAAACTGCTGCTTCAAGAGATCCTTCTTGTTCTCCTTTGCTTCAGTAGACCCCTCATACATTAGCTTCAGTGCCTCCCATAGTTGCTTGGCAGTTTTGCACTTCTTGAAGCCTCTGTAGATGGAGTTTGGAAGAGCAGTTTGAAGGGCTGTCATGGCTTTTTATCAATCTCTATTCTCTTTCTATCTGCTTCAGAGTAATCAGCCACAGCCTTAGGAATCATACCACCACCAGTAGCAGAAGTGGTGCTTGGTATGTAAGGTCCTTCAACAACAGAGTCCCACATCCTGGAGTCTTGAGACTTGATGAAGCCTTCCATTCTTTGACACCAAGTATCAAAGTCTTCAGGAGTGATCAGTGGAGACTTTATCATAGTTCAAGTTTCCATATCAGCTTTGTTATAGCTACCATTTGAGTTGTTAAGTATTTTGTGTGTGTGAGGGATCTTAAGATGGGGAGATCTTATATCAAGAGCCTCAAAAGCTCTGATACCACATGCAGCTCGGTGAAGGGTATGCACTTACAACACAACAACACAATGAGGAGAGTTACTTAGAACACTTAACAGATCAAATAGGGAACTGGTTAACTTGTTAATGAAAGATGCTAAGAACACAAGTAAAAGTGAGACAGAACAAGATTGCAAGCAACATAAGTATTTGGTTTTCAAGAATGTTGTATATTGCTTCTCAAGTTCTAATACAAGTTACAAAGCATCAATAGAAAGTTACAAGTACTTGAGATACTTTATACTACATCCTACAACCGGCCATACTTTGAAGGCCAGCTGGATACAATTGACTAGACAACTACAAAATCAAATGTAGAGTCAAAATGCGTACCTGCCTTTTGACTTGTGAATATGACATGCCATAGCTCACATCCTAATATATTACAAAAAGATAAAAGTACAAAAAGTAGAAAGCATGGACTCAAGACCTCAATGTACAGTTACCAAAAGCATGGACCTTTCACCAACTCATGTAAGTTGGTTACTTTACAGAGTTGCAGCGAAAAGGTGGTCCAGCTTTATGGTAAAGTACATCAGATAAAGGCATATCTTTAAAAGTCTTTGGAATAAATCTGTCTTCACTCTTTGACTTCAGAAGACTTTGCCTTTGAAGCTTCGGAAGACTTCACCTTTGGCTTTGGAAGATATTGGTCTTGGCTTCGGAAGATTTTACACTTAGAATATTTCTAGTTCATGGTGTAAAACTTCCGAAGCATTTCTACTTCAGTTCTTTAGTGCATGCTTGCATAGTGACTTTGGATGCTTTGGCTACATCAGACTTATAGAAATCCTTACAAAATTACCAAGCTTACAATATGATCCACTGATAAAGCAATTACGGTTATTAAAAACCAAATCATAAAACTTATAACCACGCATGTTCATTGTCTCTCACATAAGCCAATGATTCCCCAATCCAAAGTAGTTACAAAAATCGTGTTCCATCGAACAATCTTGAACACAAAGATAGATGCTGACAAGTTATCAAACTGAAGTTATATGTGAAGAATGTAAAGAAACACAATCATGCTAGCTAAAAAATCCAAGGGCTATAAGTAAACCAGTTAGAACAAAATCAATTAGGATCGATTGCTCAAGGAATTCACCGAATTAGACATCAAAGATAATTCCACAAAAGCAATCAGATTCAACTAATATTAGGAGGCTTTGGTTAAAGCTTAGTAAATTATTAAAGGAGTATTGTCAAACAAAATCATCCTTAATCTTGGATTGGTCAAGGAATTCATAAAATCAAATATAAAAATTAGGGGAAACGACAATAACCGTAACTGAAACCGGTATGCTTCAATCAAATAACATAAAAAAATGAAAAAGTAAAACAAATTGATTACCTGAAACTAAAATAAGGGTGAACCGCTGGGATGATCATAATGTGATGAATGTAATTTCTCTAAAAAAAAGAACAAACATACTCATCAACACTAAATACAGAATAGAAATTTATGATCAAATGAATTAAAGACACACTCTCATTGGAGTGAGAGTCAACATTGAGCGGATTGTAGTATGAATTGGTCCCTGCACAGCACTTGCCTGAAAGCCACAAACAAAAATTTCATCTCCTTCATGAAGTACACTATTAACCAATAACATGAGGATAGTTGTTCCATTGCCTGTTATGACTTTAATCTCTGCACTAAAAAGATCCCATTCAAATAATAGTAATCAAAAATCACTACAATAAGCCAGATGATAAAGATTAGATTATGAGGTCAATTACAAATAAACAGAGGTGTTCACATCATAAGATGGAATAAAGAGGCATTAAGGAATTGAAGCATTCGTTAGATTCAATGAAAAAGTCAGTAATCTTCAAAGAGAAATATAGAATTTTAATAGCCAAATGAATGGAAAAATCAAAACATATAAAAGAAACGACATTAAATGCTTATCGCAAATTCAAACCCTAGATACAGTGGATTAAAAAACTTTAAGAAATCAAAGATATAGTTTAACAAAACATGAAGTTAAGAAGATAAAATCATACCATAGATTGTGTTTGTATCATGAGATGCCAAAATTGTTGAAGAAGAGATGGAGTCGATAGAGAGGGAGAGTTAGGAAGGCAGCGTTTAATTGTAGGGTTTGTGTTCAATTTGGAAATGGTCGTATAAACAGGGTCACTTGGCCCGCGTATGCCTTCAATCAGGTCAAAGTTTGGTGCGCGGGAAAATGATTGTGAGGATGGCTATAAGAATGCCATGTGTCCAAAGTTGTAAAGGAAAAATAATATTTAATGTTTAATCAAGTGGAAAAAAAATTAGAGTATAGCTAAATAAACCCAAAAAATCCATACCGCATCAATTACCTTAATTTCTGCCACGTGTTTAAATTCTGTCCGAAAAACAAATTCATCAAGAAACGACAAAAGCATGGATGGGCCGGTTATAACAGAACTCCATGATGCACCTTGTCCTTGAGTTTTTTTTTGCCAAACTATATTAAAACAAATGTATATTAATGGGATAATCAAATAATTTTACGAGTAATAAAGAAAGTGATTAATATAACAAACCTTTGTTTGAAATGGAGAACCTCATCAATGTTCTCATTGATAAAAAGGTGGGTGTGATTGAAGGAGTTTGATACTGAAGTACGTTCTGTTAAAATACAATAAAAAATGTTATAAAGCAAATATGTGTTAATTTATAAATTATAATCAACATGAAATGAAAACCAATAGCCAATGTAGAAAAAACCATCATGAATCTTGGCGTAACCAAACTGAAGTATGATCACAACATGACCATCATCTTCTTTTGCGGTGAGGTAATTCGACATCTAATCAGCATAAGAATCCCATTGAGTGATAGAAACCTTCTTTCCACTGTAAAATTACCACGTTAATCACGATTAGTGGCGAAACGTTTATAAAAATCTGAAATCAATGTAAATTAAAAAAACATAAATTTACTTTAAATCTTGAATCATAAGACTCATTTTCCTGCAACTTGAACATCCTTTTTTATAATATTTTCACCCTTATAGTAAGAAACAATAAGACTAATAACGTCTATAACATGAATATATAATAACAATGAGTATAATTAAAAAAAGATAAATAATACAATTAATATAATAAAATATAACTATGTTTTTCAATAAAGTACTTACCAACCGGTTGGTTGTCGATGGCTTTTGCTTGAATCAAGTCAAGCTCGTAAAGTTAAATCCATAAAGGCTACCACCAAAATCCTCACATTTGGTCACCTTAGTTTTATCACTGAAACTTAGTTTCTGCGCATTATCAACAACCTTGTACTTGTTGTAAATCTGACCAATCTTAGGATATTTGATCAAAACAAATCCTTCACCACCAGGAGTGTCTCCAGCCCATCAAACATGTTCTTCAGAACAGAAGCATGAATTTTATTCCCCTGCGAAAGTAAGAAAAAAGATAATACATTACATGCTTCTTCCGAGGCTTCTTTAGGAGTTCATGCTTCTAAAATCATGTAAAACAATGATTATCTTTAAAACAACAGGTCATATTAACATTCACAAGTACCTGCTCATCCATGAGACTCATATCCATAGAAAAGGTCTCCTTTGGGTTATTCTTGACCGGTTGTTGCCATAAGTGTATAACACGACCTTAATAGTTGAATCATCCTTAAAAGCACTCAGTTTGTTCAGCAAAGTAACTCTTGATTCAGCCATGATACTGCTAATGAGTTCTGATATAAGTACTTGAAGTTATACATATACCTGATATAAGTACTTGAAGTATGAACTTTAATATGTGAATATATGAATGGAAGATGGTGTTTATATAATGTTGAAGTTAGGAAATCAGTTGCTGAAAATACGATGGAAAGTAAACCATAAGATAAAGATTTGAAATTTAAATTTTTCAGAGAACTAAAAGTTAGCTGAATAATAGGAGAATATCAACAATTATAATTGCAGAAGTTAAATACGAAAAAATAGTTGATGGTGTTATCTTTTACACAGATACAATTTATCATATTATTTTTTCCAATTAATATGTAAAATTGAAAAATCATATATCCAAAACCTGGTAATTAACATTGCTTTCACACGTGGCTGCAAACCTCTTGCCTCAATCACATTAGAGTTCAGCCATATTAGTGAAATATCCCCAATTAATTTAATCATTATTGCCCTAAATCACATTAAATTCGTAGTAAATTAAATAATAACCACAACTTACAATATGATCCACTGAAGAATCATCTATTGTTATAAAACACCAAAACACAAAACTTATTTCCTGCCCTCAAACACATAAGTTCCACAAAGATTAAAAACATAAATTACCAAGGCTTATAATATGATCCACTAATAAAGCAATTACGGTTATTAAAAACCAAATCATAAAACTTACAACCACGCATGTTCATTGTCGATCACATAAGCCAATCATTCCCCAATCCATAGTAGTTACAAAATCGTATTCCATCAAACAATCTTGAACACAAAGATGCTGCATGTCACATCACACACCCCAACCTTGACGGCGGAAACGTTGAGATGTGAGGGTTAAGATTGTTCACAGCCACATAACGCTATATTTAAATTGCAAATATTTATTATCATAAGTATTAAATGAAATAGAACCATAAGTCACAAAAAGAAATAAGTTCAACATAACTCAAACATAACATAATGTTTTGTTTATTTAACTAGGTCCAAGTCCTAGTTTTATTGCAAGCTTCAAATGTCCACTTTAAACTTGGGGATTTCCTGAAACATGATGAAAATAAAGAGTCAACTAAAAATAGTTGGTGAGTTTCCAAGTTTTCATACATAATAAGATTACAAGTAGCAATTCATGTCATGGATTATAAGCTAGTAAGGTTATAGAACACATATCGTTACAACCAAACCTCGACTTGATTACAAGTATAAAAGATTGGCTAAGTGTATTTGGTTCCCTAGTGCACAAGCGTACGGCCCCTAGGAGTCAGCAATACCTCGACTTTAGCACCAAATAGGCTTGTCAGGCCCAAAGATCTAAGACGTCGCCAGGCTAGCAATAGTTAATGATTGTAAACAAACTATGTATCTCATATAAACACTTACAATACACAAATAACCATGACCAAACAATAAGTAGAATTGCATGTGCATTATAAGTCTCAAATGTTTAAACATGTAAGTAATATAAGCATCATGTTTCACCCCAAATAAGTGTGAAATTATAAAAAGGGGACAAGGAAAACTCACATGGTCAAATAAGTATATTAGGAAGATTAATAAGATTAATATTAAGCGTCGTTCCAAAGTTGTATCGTCACAAGATACCTAAATATGTAAGTTCACAAGGTTAAAGTTTTACAATAAGTTTGATGAATTAACATAAACTAGGTTCAATGTGATGTTTGGGGATTTTATCAATTATATTTAACAATTGAGAAAAAAATATTTATATATTCGTGGGAACAACAAACTTATATTTTGTATAAATATATTATAAGAATAACATTCATAATAGTTGTATAATGTTTATAAAGTTTTAATAAAGCTTTATAATTAAATAAAATGAGCAATGATTTAAACAATAACTTAATTAAACAATGTTGAAATATAAACTAGTATTTTTAATTCTAAATTTCATAAAATATATATATATTAACTATAACATTCATTTTAGAATTTTAAATAAAAATATAATTACATTTTAATAACTAAATTACAGAAAAATGATTTTAGAATATATGAAATTTATAAAATGAATATTCTTACAATTTTTAGCAATTTATATATATATATATATATATATATATATAATATATATATATATATAATATTATATATATATATATATAATTATATCTATATATATATATATATCTATATCTACCCTCTAACTCTATCTATCATCATATAATATATATATCTATATATATATATATATCTATCTCTAATATATATATATATATATATATAAAGGCTGTAAAACCAAGTGGAACAATTAAAAAAAAATGTTGTTGGCGGTCACTGGGTTCGAACCCGTGACCTCTAATTGGGAATGTGACCAGGGAACAAGTAGACTAAAGGCCTCAGCCGCGTATGTTTCTTTTATCAATTGTTAAATACCAAACTCGAACAAAACCCCCAATTTCATACAACCCTAGTTCACTTGAATCCAAATTGAGGCTCGATTCGATGTTAATGCTCGAAATAACCATAAGGCTTTCGTTCCCCATGGAATTTCGAGTGCATACATGTATTTAACTTACTGGTTTCGCTCGGTATACAATGCTCACGAATGAGTCCAAGTCGCGACTGTGAAGCAACCGATTCAAGATGAAATCTTCGATGAAAATCCAATTCCTTACCAGTAAGCTTCTAGTGATCCCAAAGATGAAAAGCCCTCTGATATTGCAAGTCAATAAGCTCGGAGTGTGGTCTACGGGTGTTGCAGGTCGACGGAGAGAGGTGGTGGCCGAATGAAATGTTTTACGTTGATTCCAGGTGCAATTGAGAGTTTAGTTCGATTAGAATTAGTTAGAAGGTTGTGTGTATTCGTTTAATTTGATTATAATTGAAGGTTTAATTGTCGAATGATTGTGAACTTAAAGTCGACGGTTACCAAGTTGAATCCCCACCGATAACCGGCTTAAACCCGAATTAATGTGTATTAAAGGAATTGAGTTAGGCTCGTGAATCGATTGGTAACGTTTTGGGTCGAATTCGAGAGGTTTGGTGCGGTTTGAAGCCTCGCCGGACTTGGCCGGAGGCCGGAAAAACGGGGGGGGGGGGGGGTGAGGGGCTCCAATTTTATTTTATTAATTTGACAATTTTAGTCCCTGTGCTTTAATATTCATCAATTAACCCCAAACTTAATTTAATTTTATGTTTTAAATATTATAAATTTAATAACCCTTGTAAGTTATTATTATAAGCAATCTTATTATTATTAATGTTATAACATTATCTTAGTTATTACTAATTCTCTTAATATTCTTATCATTATTATACCTTATTATTATTGTTACCATTATTAGTATTATCATAATCATTTTCATTGTAATATTTAATTATTAGCTTCATACACTACATTTTAATAACAACTAGGAAAAATAAGCTTAATTCCACCATAAATTTCAAGTTTGACCACAATGGCCCTTGAAAGAATAAACGAAACTAACTTTTATAATTAGCAAAAATTCGAGATGTTACAGTCTCCCCAACTTAAAAGAATTTCGTCCCGAAATTAAAAGAAATGAAACTATACAAATAAGAACGGGTATTTCTTCTTCATGTGCTCCTCACGTTCCCAAGTAAATTCGGCGCCACGTTTATTTTCCCAACGAACCTTGACGATTGGGGTTGTTGTGGTTCTAGTCTTCTTCATAATGCGATCCATGATCTCAACAGCTTCTCGACAAAATGCAATGACTCGTCAATCTGAATGTCTTCCAACGGAACATGCAGACTTTCGTCAGCCAGCACTTTCTCAAATTTGAGACGTGAAAAACAGGATGAACTCCACTAAGGTCGGAAGGTAGCTCTAGTTTATAAGCCACTTTCCCAATCCTTTTCAGGATTTTGAAAGGTCCTACAAATCTTGGAGCTAGTTTGCCCTTCTTTCCAAAGCGAACCACACCTTTCCACGGTGAAACCTTAAGAAGAACCATCTCCCCAACTTGGAATTCCAATGGCTTACGTCGCTTGTCAGCATAGCTCTTTTGACGACTTCTCGCCACTTCAAGGTTCTTGCGAATGATAGAAACTTTATCGGTCGTCTCTTGTATAAGTTCAGGACCAGTGATGAAGTTTTCACCAATGTCGGTCCAACAGATCGGTGAACGACATTTTCGACCATAAAGTGCTTCGAACGGTGCCATCTTGATACTCGAGTGGTAACTATTGTTATACGAAAATTCCGCGAGCGGTAGATGCGTATCCCAATCGCCACCAAAGTCCAGAACACACAGGCGTAGCAAATCCTCCAAGGTTTGGATCGTTCTCTCGGTTTGACCATCAGTTTGAGGATGGTAAGCCGTGCTTAGATCTAGTTGTGTACCCAAGAGTTCTTGCATAGACGACCAAAAATGTGAAGTGAAGCGAGCATCTCGGTCGGATATGATGTGCAGAGGTACCCCATGACGACTTACAATCTCATCAACGTATATACGAGCTAACTTTGATGTCTTGTAAGTGTCACGTATAGGTATAAAATGTGCCGACTTGGTCAATCGGTCAACAATTACCCATATACTATCATGTCCTCGAGAGGTTCGGGGTAGCTTAGTTATGAAGTCCATGGATATGTGTTCCCATTTCCACATAGGAATCTCGGGTTGCTCAAGTAATCCACTTGGACGTTGATGTTCGGCTTTAACCTTCGTACACGTGAGACACTTAGCTACATAAGTCGCTATGTCTTTCTTCATTCCAGGCCACCAATATTGACCACGTAGGTCCATATACATCTTATCGGAGCCAGGATGAATAGAATAACGAGTTTGATGAGCTTCGTTCATGATGAAGGTACGGAGGTTATCGCGATTTGGAACCCAAATTCGATTTGCAAGTACATCAATCCATTGGGTTTCGTTTCCAATTGAGTTAGAAGATTATGCTCCAATTCCTCCTTCATTCTTCCTTCTCGTTGCACCATTTGTTGAGCCTCCAGGATACTAGACTCGATGTCACTATCTATCCTCAGGTTTTGTAGCAGTACGGTGGTCTCGTTGACATCAAGTCGGATCTCAGTATCGAACTCACCCAAAGTGTCAAACCATTGACGTCGATCGCGAATTTCTTGGAATGAGATCATCTTGTTGTGAATCTTTCGACTTAGTGCATCGGCTACAACGTTTGCTTTACCAGGATGGTAACGAATGTCACAATCGTAATCACTAATCAACTCCACCCAACGACGTTGTCTCATGTTGAGATCTTTTTGATTGAAAACGTGTTGAAGGCTTTTGTGATCGGTGTAGACTATACATTGCGTACCATACAGGTAGTGCCTCCAAATCTTCAAGGCAAAAACAACAGCACCAAGCTCAAGATCGTGTGTTGTGTAATTCACCTCGTGAACCTTCAATTGTCTCGATGCATAAGCTATAACCTTCCCTCGTTGCATGAGAACACAACCAAGGCCTTGTTTAGATGCATCACAATACACGGTGAAATCGTCGTTTCCATCGGGTAGGGTCAAGATAGGAGCATTGCACAACTTGTGCTTTAACGCTTCAAAAGCTTCTTCTTGCTCGGGACCCCACTCAAATGTTTTATTCTTTTGTGTCAAAGTGGTGAGCGGTTTTGCGATCCTCGAGAAGTTGGCAATGAATCGCCGATAATAACCAGCAAGACCAAGAAAAGAACGAACTTCGGTAGGAGTTGTAGGAACACACCAATTCTTCACAGCTTCCACCTTTGCAGGATCAACGTGAATTCCTTGGCTATTCACCACGTGTCCTAGAAATTGAACTTCCTCGAGCCAGAAATCACACTTCGAGAACTTCGCGTACAATTGCTCTTTCTTTAACAACTCAAGAACCAATCTCAAATGCAGTTCATGATCGGTGTTGGACTTGGAATAGATAAGTATGTCATCAATGAAGACGATCACAAACTTGTCTAGATAAGGCTTGCATACTCGGTTCATGAGATCCATGAAGACAGCAGGAGCATTGGTTAAACCAAAAGGCATCACCATAAACTCGTAGTGCCCATAACGAGTACGAAAAGCGGTCTTTGGGATATCATCATCATGGACTCGTAATTGATGATAGCCAGAACGTAAGTCGATCTTCGAGAAAATAGCAGCTCCTTGAAGTTGGTCAAACAAATCATCGATACGAGGAAGAGGATAACGGTTCTTGATGGTAAGCTTGTTAAGCTCACGATAATCGATGCACATACGAAACGTTCCATCTTTCTTCTTCACGAATAGTACAGGTGCACCCCAAGGCGAAGAACTAGGACGGATGAAGCCCTTCTCGGATAACTCTTGAAGTTGACTAGAGAGTTCTTGCATTTCCGATGGTGCAAGCCGATATGGTGACTTAGCCACGGGGTTTGCTCCCGGTATCAAGTCAATTTTAAACTCGACTTCACGCACGGGAGGTAAACCACTAAGGTCATCGGGAAATACTTCAGGAAAGTCTCGTACGATAGGGACATCCTTAAGTTCTTTCCCTTTGACTTTCGTGTTGACCACGTAAGCAAAGAAGGCCATATACTTCTTGCTTAAACACTTTCGGGCTTGAGTGCAAGACATGAGTTTAAGTCCTTTGGAAGATTTTTCACCAAACACTTTCAAAGTATCTCCAGAGGGTAACGGTATACGAATGCACTTCTCGAAACAAATGATCTCGGCATGGTGTTTGGCTAACCAATCCATACCAATGATGACGTCAAAGCTTCCAAGTTTCATAGGAATAAGATCGATAAGAAAATCATGCGTGTCAAGGCTTAAGATGCAATCACGAATAACGATGTCAACGGTGATCGGTTCTCCATCGGCGACTTCAACGGTAAGAGGTCTTTCTAGTTTCGTATGTGGCTTAGCAAGTATGGGTTCAAACTCTAACGAAACAAAACTCTTATTGGCTCCAGAATCAAATAGGACATAGGCATAAGTTTTATTAATAAGGAACATACCTGTTCAATTTTAAAGGTATTTAACGACATAGGTAACACATGAAAATAATTAGGTCACAAAAGTTAAAGGTAAGTTAACATACCATTCACCACATCGTTGTTTGCTTGTGCTTGGTTAGCGTTGATGTTGAAAGCACGTCCTCGGGCTTGTGGAACATTACCCACAAGACGAGGGCATTGTGGGCGGAAATGACCAGGTTCCCCACAGTTGTAGCAAACACGGTTTGTGACCACGGCGGCGTTGTTGTTAGGTGCACGGTGACAAGTTGCCACCAAGTGACCATATTTACCGCATAAAGTACAGATACGACATGGTTGATTTCCCGGGTGATGGCACATACAAATGTTGCACATAGGCTGAGGACCAGCATAAGCCCTAGCCCCAGGCACTTGTGCCACAGGTGCAGCCGCAGGAACAAGTTGTCTTTGAGGTTGTTTAGGTGCGGCCACAGCATAGTTGCGCGCCGGTGTGAACTTGCGCTTCTTATTGTTATTGTTGTTGTAAGACGGTTCAGCTTTGGTCTCCTTAACAGCCTCGGTAGCCGTCTTCTCTACCTTCTTTGCACCCTTCACAGACATGGTGCCCGCTCGTATATGGTTCTCGGTGAGTTGAGCGGTGATAGTAATGGCTTCTTCCAAAGTTGTGGGTCGGCTACCCACCACAGCATCTTGAATTTGGGGTGGTACACCCTTAATGAACTTCTCGATGTTGCGGGGGACAGTGTCGACCATGTGAGGCAACAGTAAACTCAACTCATGATGCCTAGTTGAGTAGGCCAAATGATCACCATCATTTTGCTTCAAGTTCCAAAACTCTTCCTCCAACTTTTGCAACTCACTTCGTGGGCAGAACTTCGCGATGGCGATGTTCTTGAACTCCTCCCAGGTAAGTGCTTGCACAGCTTCAGGTCCACGGTTTCTCTTCTCGCTATTCCACCAGGTAAGTGCCCTTTGTTGGAGCACACTAGTGGCATAACGAACCTTGAGCGTCTCGGGACGCTCACAATTGATAAAGGTATTCTCCATGCTTTCGAACCATTCAAGAAGGCCAGTGGCTCCTTCCTTGCCACTAAAACTAGTGGGCTTGCAAGAGCTAAAGTGTTTGAAGGTGCAAGTTCGATTGTTCCCGTTTTGGTTGTTCCCATTTTGGTTGTTGCTGTTCTCTCCATGACCATTACCATTGTTGCTACCATTGGTCAGTAAGGTGCTATTAAGTTCAGCAACCATGGTCGGGATGACAGCAGCCATTTGACGAGCAATCATGGCGGCTAGTTTACGATCGGAACTTCCACGCTTTCCATGATGACGAGACATGCTGGAATATAAAAAATGAGTTAGATACGAGAATTGGAATAACAAGGATCATAGTTCAACAAGGATAAGGCAAAAGTTGTAAGGCACATGGAATGGTTCCATTTGGTAACGCATTACCATTTGGAAACGTTGACACGTCAAGGTAAGTTGACCCACTTGCCTTAGAAATTTGTGTATGTTGACCATAGTTTATCACTCATCCCAGAAATCCCCAGGTAAGCATAACTAGTCCCGTAGGATTTATGCGATATGCTTGCCTTAGCCCGAGGGCCTTTTGCCAGGAAATCCAGAATACAGGTGTCTATGTGTCACACAAATATCTTAGGTTCATGAAATCAAAACCTTGATGAGATCTTACATAGATTAGACATAAGTCTAAGGATTCAAGTCATAAGCATAAGTATACAATTCCACGTGTCGTCGAGAATAAGATTAAGAAGTTTCATTTTTAGGGGAGAGTCAAAGTGTCAAAGGTAAGTTTAGGGAGACAAGTAACTAAGTTTAAACAATTACAAGGCAAACCTATGCTAAGGCATCAAGTTGCACATAAGTAAGGTATAGCATTATGTAGCATGTAACAATATATATATTTCAAAGAATATAAATATTATTCTAAGAGGTTCATGCATAAACTATAGTCTAGGTCACCATTTCTAATAACCTAAATCCCTATAGTTATGGGCTCTGATACCAATCTATCACACCCCAACCTTGACGGCGGAAACGTCGAGATGTGAGGGTTAAGATTGTTCACAGCCACATAACGCTATATTTAAATTGCAAATATTATTATCATAAGTATTAAATTGAAATACAACCATAAGTCATAAAAAGAAATAAGTTCAACATAACTCAAACATAACATAATGTTTTGTTTATTTAACTAGGTCCAAGTCCTAGTTTTATTGCAAGCTTCAAATGTCCACTTTAAACTTGGGGATTTCCTGAAACATGATGAAAATAAAGAGTCAACTAAAAATAGTTGGTGAGTTTCCAAGTTTTCATACATAATAAGATTACAAGTAGCAATTCATGTCATGGATTAAAAGCTAGTAAGGTTATAGAACACATATCGTTACAACCAAACCTCGACTTGATTACAAGTATAAAAGATTGGCTAAGTGTATTTGGTTCCCTAGTGCACAAGCGTACGGCCCCTAGGAGTCGGCAATACCTCGACTTTAGCACCAAATAGGCTTGTCAGGCCCAAAGATCTAAGACGTCGCCAGGCTAGCAATAGTTAATGATTGTAAACAAACTATGTATCTCATATATACACTTACAATACACAAATAACCATGACCAAACAATAAGTAGAATTGCATGTGCATTATAAGTCTCAAATGTTTAAACGTGTAAGTAATATAAGCATCATGTTTCACCCCAAATAAGTGTGAAATTATAAAAAGGGGACAAGGAAAACTCACATGGTCAAATAAGTATATTAGGAAGATTAATAAGATTAATATTAAGCGTCGTTCCAAAGTTGTATCGTCACAAGATACCTAAATATGTAAGTTCACAAGGTTAAAGTTTTACAATAAGTTTGATGAATTAACATAAACTAGGTTCAATGTGATGTTTGGGGATTTTATCAATTATATTTAACAATTGAGAAAAAAATATTTATATATTCGTGGGAACAACAAACTTATATTTTGTATAAATATATTATAAGAATAACATTCATAATAGTTGTATAATGTTTATAAAGTTTTAATAAAGCTTTATAATTAAATAAAATGAGCATGATTTAAACAATAACTTAATTAAACAATGGTTGAAATAATAAACTAGTATTTTTAATTCTAAATTTCATAAAATATATATATATTAACTATAACATTCATTTTAGAATTTTAAATAAAATATAATTACATTTTAATAACTAAATTACAGAAAAATGGTTTTAGAATATATGAAATTTATAAAATGAATATTCTTACAATTTTTAGCAATTTATATATATATATATATATATATATATATATATATATATATATATATATATATATATATATATATATATATATATATATATATATATATATATATATATTTTAAAGGCTGTAAAACAAGTGGAACAATTAAAAAAAAAATGTTGGAGGTCACTGGGTTCGAACCCGTGACCTCTAATTGGGAATGTGACCATGGAACCAGTAGACTAAAGGCCTCAGCCGCGGTATGTTTCTGTTATCAATTGTTAAATACCAAACTCGAACAAAACCCCCAATTTCATACAAACCCTAGTTCACTTGAATCCAAAATTGAGGCTCGATTCGATGTTAATGCTCGAAATAACCATAGGGCTTTCGTTCCCCATGGAATTTCGAGTGCATACATGTATTTAACTTACTGGTTTCGCTCGGTATACAATGCTCACGAATGAGTCCAAGTCGCGACTGTGAAGCAACCGATTCAAGATGAAATCTTCGATGAAAATCCAATTCCTTTCACAGTAAGCTTCTAGTGATCCCAAAGATGAAAAGCCCTCTGATAATTGCAAGTCAATAAGCTCGGAGTGTGGTCTACGGGTGTTGCAGGTCGACGGCGAGAGGTGGTGGCCGAATGAAATGTTTACGTTGATTCCAGGTGCAATTGAGAGTTGAGTTCGATTAGGATTAGTTAGAAGGTTGTGTGTATTCGTTTAATTTGATTATAATTGAGGTTTAATTGTCGAATGATTGTGAACTTAAAGTCGACGGTTACCAAGTTGAATCACCACCATAACCGGCTTAAACCCGAATTAATGTGTATTAAAGGAATTGAGTTAGGCTCGTGAATCGATTGGTAACGTTTTGGGTCGAATTCGAGAGGTTTTGGTGCGGTTTGAAGCCTCGCCGGACTTGGCCGAAGGCCGAAAAAACGGGGGGGGGGGGGGGGTGAGGGGCTCCAATTTGATTTTATTAATTTTGACAATTTTAGTCCCTGTGCTTTTAATATTCATCAATTAAACCCCAAACTTAATTTAATTTTATGTTTTAAATATTATAAATTTAATAACCCTTGTAAGTTATTATTATAAGCAATCTTATTATTATTAATGTTATAACATTATCTTAGTTATTACTAATTCTCTTAATATTCTTATCATTATTATACCTTATTATTATTGTTACCATTATTAGTATTATCATAATCATTTTCATTGTAATATTTTAATTATTAGCTTTCATACACTACATTTTAATAACAACTAGGAAAAATAAGCTTAATTCCGAATTTTTTTTAAAAATAGGGCTTTTTGAAAGTTGATGTTGACAAGAGGGGAAAACCTCGGGTGATGTTGACAAGAGGGGTACCCGCCCTTGCCAAGGGCGGGTTCTGGGTCTTTGACTGCTTTTCCCCATGTGACACACAACCGACAAAATCAGATGTGACAAGTGCTCAGGAGACCGCGCCCCTGCCAAGGGCGGGTTCTCCTGTTTATTTACTCACCGTCCGATCCACCTAAACCCAATCTCATCCGTCCGATTTTAATCAGACCACGCCCTTACTATGGGCGGGTTCTGATTTTTGTGCACCACGACCTAACTCATTTATTCACATACCCACTCAATTCAACACTATTTATTCATCAACCTTTCACCCCGTAAACCACCGAACAATTCGTTCAAAATCTTCTCAATCTTATTTCTTAGTATTTTCAAAGTTATTTTTGTATAATTTCTTACTAATTTTGAAAATGAGCTGGAGAATTACACCAGGTCCACTAAATAACGATTTGTTATTTTTAAGTGGTCAACATAGAGCTGATTACTATTTTCGAGATCCAGAAAGCGATGAAGGAATTTTACGTGCTAGACGAGGTGATAAAGCATTTTGGGATTACATTGATGAAGTGCCTATCCCTGAAAATGTTATGAGATATATAAGGTTGGCTGGTTTTGCGGGTGTGATCGAGTGTGGTTATCGAAAACTTGATCGTGCTCTTATTTCAGCTTTAGTGGAGAGATGGAGGCCAGAGACACACACATTTCATTTACCGGTTGGTGAGACCACAATAACCCTTCAAGATGTTCAAGTTTTATGGGGTTTGCCGGTTGAAGGTGATGTTGTTTCTGGCACTGATTATGCTATGAGTGTATCCGAAATTATAATAAGGTTTGAGTATTTAACCGGTTGTACACTCGCTACAAGCGCTGTAAGTGGTTATAAGTTAAACCTAAGGTTTATTTTAAATGAAATAATTAAACCATTTCCTGATAATGCCACTGATTTTCAGTGTATTCAACGAGCTAGATTAATTTTATTTTTTATGATTGGTGCCACTTTATTTCCTGATACTTCTAGCAACTGGGTGCACGTAAATTATTTAAGTCATATTGAAAACTTAAATAACTGTGGTAGACTTAGTTGGGGAAGTGCAGTTTTAGCATTTTTGTATAGACAGTTATGTAAGGCAACGAGTGTCACAAATCGAGAAGTTGGTGGACCTTTATTCTTGTTGCAATTATGGGCATGGGAAAGATTACCTACTATGTGTCCCAAGAATACGAGATCTATTGATTTCAGGTTACCATATGGTGCACGGTATGTTTAAAAAACTTATGTATTAACTATTTATCTGTAATCTTATATTTATTCTAGTTAACCTGGTATATTTCAAAAACTTGAATACAGATGGAATGGTGAACTTAGTTATGTAAACACCACTCCGCATTGTTTGAGTGCGTATCGATCTCAGCTGCATTCATTAAGCGAGGCCACGGTATTAATATTAATCTGATATTATTTTGTATATATTAACATTTTGTAAACATATTAATTCATATTTTTATATCAGTTTAATTGGAGGCCTTATGATAATATTATCCACCTTCTACCTGATATCTGCACAAGTGGACATCAAAGCTGGAGAAGTGACACATACCTTATATGTTGGGAAGTTGTTGAGCCTCACATTCCAAGTAGGGTTTTAAGACAGTTTGGAATGTTTCAACCAATCCCTACAAGTGTGTTACTAACCCGGGAGCAACATACAAATCTGCATTCGACTGCTCGTAAAGGTGGTAGAAATAAAAACTGGTTGCAACATCATAATATCTTTGTTCAAGCATGGGCGTCTCGGCTTAATTCAATTGCTAATGAAGCGTATACTGATTCGCCAATTGCTTCTGAAGCATACATGAGGTGGTATCTAGAGCGTACTGTTGAGAATGATGGTATTATTATTAATAATTTTATTATTATTATTGTTATTGTTATTATTATTTTTTTTAAATTAATCTTTCATAATGTTATTTATAGATGGACGGGATGAGTCAGTTTTATCAAAGACCAGGGGATGAAACGGGGAGAAATATGGCGAGCCGTTATATGGATTTGGCACATGCAAACCATATAAGTTATCTACCAACGCATGTGACACAGAATGTTGATGATACTCAACTTCCTCCTATCCCTCAACGTTTACCTAGAAGGGGTAGAGGACGAGGGCGGGTTGGTAGACAGGTTGGTGATGATAATGTTGTTGTGCAACAGAATATGACAGGACAAAGGGATTTCACGGAACAACAGCTTGACTCCCCCTTTTTTAGCCAAATGGGCAACCAAGATTTTTTTTATGGTGGTACCTCAAGTACTCAGTTTCCACATTTTAGTCAAATGGGGACTCAGAATTTCGAAGAAGGGGGGCCGTCAAATCCTTATCAAAGCCCTGATAATAGTTATCAACAATCATTTCACCATTCTTCCCCGTTACCTTATTACCCTGAATTTCAAGATACGACTCAATCAGTTGACCGGTTTTTTAATCCATCTCCTTGCCTGTTCGACTTAAATGATGAAGCAACAAACGATAATGATGACACTCGTTAGATATTATTTCTTTTATATTTTTAGTGATGTAATTTACCTTTTTAATTATGAATTTTTTATACTTTTTTCTATTAATTATATAATGCAATTTAGTATAGAATACGAACTTAAGCTACAATATTATTAGAAATAATTATACAAAAACAAACAAGTAGTACAATAAAAGTAACAAGTAAAACGGTAATACAACAAAAAATGTCACTTGCGGGTCTTGCGTTTGATTGTCTTTTCTGTGAACCATTCAGGGTGGCTATATGTATAACGATACTGATAAAACTCTTTTGCCATATAGCGTCGATATCTTGCACAAGTGTCTTTAAAATCTCCCTCCAAAGTTAAAGTTTTTCCTTGAACTAGCTTTTGCATTAACATACAAATAAAAACCCCTGAATCACCACCAAGGTCACTCCCACCTTTAGGCAAGTACTCCTCAGTAGTTGTGAAAAACATATGATCCCTTTTATCAGGATGAATAAACGGTCCAGTATAATTTTTTTTCCAGTAACCAATCTGTTCCATCAGACAGTAAAAATTACATGGAATAAAATCTAAAATAGGAAGAACTAACTCATGATATAGTTCACGATATAAGTTATTTGACCAATACTGAAGGATCTCCATTGTATGCAAGTTGATTCGGATAAGTAACCAATCTTCTATTGCATTTATAAGAATTGGAATATAAACATATTGCACCTCCCAAAATGGAGGGTACAACTCATCAGTTCCATTGGCATATTTGACAGGCTTGACATCTTCCCACACACATAATTCATCCCGAAACTGAGGTGGTAAAATTGTCCAATTCAACCCTGATGGTCCAAATTTCGCAAGCTTTTCACGTCTCATCCGCATCATCCGTTTTACCCAACCTTCTATATGCTGTGATATAAAATATTATCATCTAATAAACATTATATAAAACTAATTTATTTAACTGAAAAATATATAATATTTTTACCAATGGAGAAAGACGACCGTCGCGTTCGTACCCTAATAAAACACCCCAAAAATCCTTCCCAAGCCAGTTACCACCAAATAGAACTGAAACACAATATGGCGCATCCCCGTTCTTGTAGAAGTCAATAGCATCTTTTGACCAGTTTTTAGATTCTTCTTCATCTGCAACTAAAAATGGTATATGCACTGGGTTGATTTCTGACGAAGACGATTCATGTGCCTTCTTAGGCCGCCTCAAACTTTGTAGAATTGAACTCGTCGATCGGAGTTCATGAACTGGTTCTTTACCGGGTCGGTGTGCCATTTGAAATGTGGCTTCTTATGTAGTGTTTTTTTGGAAGTGTGGTGGTATTTGAAATGTGGTTATTATGATGATAAGGGTGGGGTATTTATAGGAGTTTTTTTTGAATAAAATTAATATTTTTTTATAACATAAAACTAGTATTATAATATTAAACAATAAAAACTAGTACACATCAAATAAAATTATAATACAACAATCTCCTTATGAATATGAGTTTGGACAAGTGTTCATGTTATGACCTGTTTGTCTACATATTGAACATCTACGTATAACAGGTGCATCTGGATGATGAACATCCATCTCGTTGTGTATCCTTCTCGTGCGTCTCCTACCTCGTGACGTGGTGATTTTTGAGGGATCACCTCTTATCCTCCAACCCGGGTTCGTCCAATAATCAATGTGTTGAAGCGGGTAAAAATGTCCATTATACTGTTCTTGATAAACAACAGTACTATAGACCTGATGAACAATGTTATGAGGTGATTCACCTCTATGGCGGCAAACTGCAATTGCATGTGAGCATGGAAATCTTTGCATCTGCCATTTACCACACGTGCAAGTTCTGTTTTTGAATTCGACGGTATAATCATTTCCACCAGCTTCATTTGTTTGTATCTTTGACAGAACTCTATACCTCGCCTCTCTGTAATCAAACTCTGTTATGATATGCTCTTGCGAGTTAATTTCACGTGTGTTAAATAAACGCCATATGCGAGGGGGTAACGCGGTGTTACAGTTGGCTGCGATGTCAGTGTGCTTTCTGAATTGTTCGACTGTTTTCTCGAACGTACAATTAATAATAGCTTTTATTGGCATAAGCCTGACACCTCGCAACGTATTGTTGAAGCTTTCTGAAATGTTCGTCGTCAGGTTACCCCACCGACGATGATTTTTATCATGTAGAAGCGTCCATTTACTCTCTTTAATAGTTTTTAAATATTCCCACGCTTCTAGATTGATGCTTGTCATTTGACTTACACAGTAGTTATACTTCCTTTGTTGGGTGGTGCTTCCGATAGACCAACATAGCCTTTTTAAGCTAGAAACCTTGAACTTTTGCATGAGGTTACTTCGAACATGTCGGAGACAAAATCGATGCACAGCATTATTTTTCCACTCTTCAAGAGTATTCATTGCCCGAATAATTCCTTTGTGCCTATCAGAAATAACACATAACTTTTTTCCCGAACCAATATAATTATGGTGAACTGCAATGTGTGACCAGAATTGGTGGAAAAACCAACTCCAACTTTCTACCGTCTCTTCGTCTACAATTGCATAAGCTATCGGCATTACGTAGTTGTTTGCGTTTTTTGCAACTGCAATTAACATTTTACCACGGTAAGAACCTTTCAAGAAAGTACCGTCAACAGATATCACAGGCTGACAATAGCTGAACGCTTTAATTATTGGACCGAATGCCCAAAACACATATTTAAATGTGTAATAAGCAGATGTACCGGTCGGATGATGTAACCATTCCACGATAACATGGTTCTTCTCTTGTAATGCGTTGATGTACGTAGGTAGTTCCTCAAAATTACTGTCCCAACTACCATAAATATTCTCAATAGCAGCTTTTCTTGCTCGCCAGGCTTTATTATACGAAACATCAACATTCAACGTGTCTTTCAAATGCGCTTGAATTTGCTTGATGGGAAAAGCAATATCTTGACGAATAAAATGGATGATACGGGTAACAATATCTCTGCATTTGAAACTTCTATTGTTGTTACCAACAACAGTACCAAAGCAGTTGTGGGAATTCACCCATCTTGAAATTCTCCACATGTGATGATCATGGTTCTTGGAAGCATAAACATACCATGAACATGGAGGACCACTATGAAGATTATTGTTGTAATTAGGGCTGGTGCTGTAGCACTTTGCTCTCCATCTTGTACGTTTACTTTCAACTACAACAGCCTCTCTGTTACGTGCAAGATTCCATAACCGCACTGCATGCATCACTTCATCTTTTGATTTAAAATACATTCCAACACGAATTTCTTTTGACTCTTCATTCCATATATCCATATGGTCTTCATCGTCAAAATCAGCAGCTTCATAATCTCTTAACTCCTGAGGATCTTCAGAATAGTTCACCTCCCCGTAAGATCCTGGATTAACACCAGAATTATAATTGTTTGAAACTCCATAAGTGTTGTTGTCATCATCACTGGATTCTTCTTGTGATGGAATGAGTTCAGTATCTTCATTGCTGTCTGAACGACCATCATCCGACTTATCAAAACCTCCATTGTCATCATCGACTTGATGATGGGAACTAGTTGACGGACCGGCTTGATAATCATGTGATCTTACATTGCTTTGATGATAAGAATTGCTTGACGTATCAAGTGCTTGAGATACAGAGAAACCGCGTACGAGATCCATATAATTGGATTGTTGTACATACAATTTTGGCTCAATGATAACATAAACATTTGCTCGAAAATTTTCAACATTTTCTCCCAAATAATACAAAACATCTAGACTTGAGTCATTGAAAATTTCAGAACTTTGAGAGAAACCAGCATATGAGTAATATAATTTTAATTTCAAATTATAATACTCTTTTTGAACCTGAAGATGATTATAAATCAAATCTACAAACTCTTCGTATGAAACTCTATTACGAAGAATAATAGTTGAACTTCTAGTAGAAACATCACATATGATATTTCCATTTTCGAATGAAATATCACCACCCCAATAGATTTGTAAAAAATAAGGCCGAGACATTATAATTATTTGTTTTTTTTGAAAGTGTGAATTGATCGAGTGAATTCGTTTGAGTATAAATATAAGAAAGTAGGTTAATTGGGTGGATGGTGTTATTTGAGAACCCGCCCTTGCCAAGGGCGAGATCTCAAAAAGTTTGACAGTCCATCACTCGTCAGTAATTTTGTGGACTCAATTGTTGCATTTAAGAACCCGCCCTTGGCAAGGGCGAGTTCTCGGAAACCTATGTGTCACATCTAATCAGTGGTCATCAAAAGGAGTCTCGGTTGTGTGTCACATGGGGAAAAGCAGTCAAAGACCCAGAACCCGCCCTTGGCAAGGGCGGGTACCCCTCTTGTCAACATCACCCGAGGTTTTCCCCTCTTGTCAACATCAACTTTCAAAAAGCCCTATTTTTAAAAAAAATTCCTTAATTCCACCATAAATTTCAAGTTTGACCACAATGGCCCTTGAAAGAATAAACGAAACTAACTTTTATAATTAGCAAAAATTCGATATGTTACATGACAAGTTTTCAAACTGAAGTTATATGTGAAGAATGTAAAGAAACACAATCATGCTAGCTAAAAAAATCCGAGGGCTATAAGTAAATCAGTTAGAACAAAATCAATTAGGATCGATTGCTCAAGGAATTCACCTAATTAGACATCAAAGATAATTCCACAAAAGCAATCAGATTCAACTAATATTAGGAGGCTTTGGTTAAAGCTTAGTAATTTTATTAAAGGAGTATTGTCAAACAAAATCATCCCCAACCTTGGATTGGTCAAGGAATTCACAAAATCAAATATAAAAATCGGGGAAAATGAATAACCGTAACTAAAACCGGTATGCTTCAATCAAATAACATAAAAACATGAAAAAGTAAAACAAATTGATTACCTGAAACTAAAATAAGGGTGAATCGCTGGGATGATCATAATGTGATGAATGTAGTTTCCCTGAACCAAAGAACAAACATACTCATCAACACTAAATACAGAATAGAAATTTATGATCAAATGAGTCAAAGACTCACTCTCATTGGAGCGAGAGTCAACATTGAGCGGATTGTAGTATGAATTGGTCCCTGCACAGCACTTGCCTGAAAGCAGCAAACAAAAATTTCATCTCCTTCATGAGGTACACTATTAACCAAGAACATGAGGATAGTTGTTCCATGGCCTGTTATGACTTTAATCTCTGCACTAAAAAGATTCCCATTCCAAAATAATAGTAATCAGAAATCACTACAATAAGACGGATTGATTGGATATATGAGGTCGATTACAAATAAACAGAGGTGTTCACATCATAAGATGGAATAAAGAGGAATAAAGGAATTGAAGCATTCGTTGGATTCAATGAAAAAGTGAGTCATCTTCAAAGAGAAATACAGGATTTTAATAGCCAAATCAATGGAAAAATCAAAACATATAAAAAGAAACGACATTGAATGCTTATCGCAAATTCAACCCTAGATACAGTGGATTAAAAAACTTTAAGAAATCAAAGATATAGTTTAACAAAGCATGAAGTTAAGAAGATAAAATCATACCATAGATTGTGTTTGTATCGTGAGATGCTGGAAGCGTTGAAGAAGAGATGGTGTCGATAGAGAGGGAGAGTTAGGAAGGCAACGTTTAATTGTAGGGTTTGTGTTCAATTTGGAAATGGTCGTATAAACCGGGTCACTTGATCCGCGTATGCCTTAAATCGGGTCAAAGTTTGGTGGGCGGGAAAATGATTGTGAGGATGGCTATAAGAATGCCATGTGTCCAAAGTTGTAAAGGAATATTAGTATAGATATGTAGAACATATTAACAAAAAAGCTCATTTAGACTCACAAGCCGGATCGAGCTCGATATTTGAAGCTTGGGCTCAAGCTCGACAAGCCATAATTTAAGCTCGAGTTTGGGCTCGAGATCATTTAAGCTCGGCTCGATTCAAGTTTTTTTCGAGTCGATACCGAGTAGATTGCGAGCCAGCTTTGCTCCTTTGCACCCTTAGTTTTGACTTCTGTGTTTAGGATAGTGGGAAAAAAACATGTTGCATCTGTTAAATCAAATTTATAAAAGGAAACATATCCTCCTTATTTTTTAGATTTTTTATCTTTTTTATCTATTTAATATAACATTTCTTATTTCCTTTTGTTCGGAAGGTTCGGAAGGAAATTTGATTTAACACAATTATATATGATGAAAATCATAATATTTATTTTTATTTAAACTATATTATTATTCATTTTATTTTATCGTAAACAAGTTACTTTAATTGTTCATTGTCTTTTTTATTATAGATTTTTCTTCCTGTTCTCTTTATTAAATATTTTTGCTTTAGGTTGCCAAGTCTATTAAAAATATAACTTTGTGTCTTTCCAGTTTTTATATACATTGTTACATAGGTTTGGTGCATAAAGCAAAAGTACACTTATGACAACCCCTCAGAATCGTATGACTATGTTTACTAGTTGTGGATAAAAACTGGTTGTTGTCAATTCAATTATATATTTGATAGGCTTTCAATATTTTGAATATATTGTTTTGAGCATGTATTTTGATTATATATATAGAATTGTTTCCCTCTTTTATAAAAAATAAAAAGACAAAAATGTTTCCCACTTTTATAAAAAAAATAAAAAATTATAAAAAACAAAACAAAAAAACTTGTTTTTTTACGAGTTTATAATGTGTAATGACTATTTTATGTATATAACGGGTGAACAAATTTTTTTAGAGATATCAATATCGTACGTGTTAGAAAGATAGAAAAATATTAAATTTTATGGTGAAACTCTTTTGAGAAAATAATGTTATTTATGAAAAAAAGTTAAGAATGTTTTAAAAAAAGTTGGAAAGACATGTGACTTACATGTGATATTAAATATGTGACTAAAATTGGTTATTAAAATTATCACAAAAAAAGATGGTTAAGATTAAATGAGAACCAATTTTTTTGTAAGAACTCTTTAATCTACTAGCGACCATTTAATCAAAATTTAAGTGGCTAAGATATTTCCCATTTTATTTATTCAATAATACAAAAGAGTCATTTAACTCACACCTATTATCCTCAATTTTTTATTTACAGGGTTTACCCCTTAGATTTAAAAACTTTCATAACTTTTTTAGACATTGTTATTTTTTAATAAAAATAATATATTAAATTTATCAAGTTTTCCCTTTAATTTACATATAGCCTTGCCAATTTTTATTTTTTACCCAAATTAGCGAAATTACAATGTTGCAACAAAACACTTACACTATTGTTTCACCACTACAACAAACTTTCACATCTGATATTACACCACTCAAACTAAAAGTAATACCATCATTGCAACAACCTAACAACCAAAAGATATTACATTATGTAACTATGCCACTATAACAAATTTTATAACTATAACAAAATCAAATTAACAAAACTGCACCATTGTAAAAATATTAAATAATATTAAACTAATGTAAACCAATCTTTAAACCAATGTAATTACACCGCTAATGTTTTTTTGATGTAAACCAATGTAAACTATCATAGCTCGAGAAAAAGCAACATTTTTCTTTTGTGTGCCTTCTACTACTCTATAAACATGTTTGCAAGCTTGAACGAGATTCTTAGTACCCTGTAAAAAAGCAGCATTTTCTATTGTTTTTCTTTTTGGTTCACCATTATTATCAAAACATACTACACTAAGAGCAAGGTCTTTATTTCCCATCCATGAACAATTTCATTTTCTTAAAATATATACAAAATCAAAGATTGAAATGGGAAAAATAATGAATAACTCAATGTAAAGAAAGGTTCTTTCATTCATAAAATTAAAACCCTGAAAAAACTACTAACAAGGTTCAAGTGGGTCTACAAAGCTTTTAAAATAAGATTTCAACAAATCCCCAAATGAAAACCCATAAGAACAAGAGAAAATGCTACCTGGGTTTGTATCTTTGAAGATCAAGATCAAGAAGTGGATCTCGGAAAAGTCGATGTTAGTGAGAGATAGAGAGAGATGGAATGAAATCTACAGTGGTGGTGGTGGTGGTGTAGGTGGTGTCGTTGGGTTGTGGGAATCGAATCAGTGTTTATGGTGCTGGTGGTGTCACGGTTGTGGTGCTAGGACTTGGAATAGTTGATTATGAAGTTGAAAGGGTCGACAATGGTGGTGGTGGGACTTGGAAGAAGATCTGGTGGTGCGAAGGTGAAAAGGGCGATGATGGCGGTGAAAGAAAATGATGGTTTGAGGCGTCGATGGTGATGGGGCGATGGATCTAAAGCATGGCATCCATGGTTTAAAATTGCGTTTTAAAAGAGATTTGGTTATTATGAAAAAAATTATGTAAAATGAAAGAAAAAGGGTTTTGATCTTGTAAACTTAAAAGTTCATCAGAAATGTACAAAGGTTAAAATGACTATAGCAACCCCTATCTCATCTTAACCTTTCAAATGTAATACTCTATATTCAATATTAAATCAATGGTGAATGGATATGTTAAAGAGTTCTTATAATAAAAAAAAGTTCTCATATGAGCTTAATTCTATATATATAATATTGCATAAAAAGCCTAAAAAGTGATCTCAGTTCTATATTTTATAAATTAATGGTTGAGATCAATTTCTGGTACAAAAGTGGTCGCGAGGATATTATGGAAAACCACATTTTTATTTACTTTTTTAAGTTCCCCCCACTTTATTTAAACTTTCATAACTTTTTATACGATATTATTTATTTATAATAAATCGCAAGATAAAACCAAGCTTTTTTCCTCTTTAATTCAAGTATAATAATCAGTTGTTTTATGATAAAACCACACCTTATGTGTTGTTTTGCGGTAATACAACACTTCTATGTTGTTTTACAGTAAGACAACACGTTCAATGTTGTTTCAGGGTAAAACAACACGTTTTGTATTGTCTTATGTTAAAACGTTATATAAAACTATTCTGAAATTGTGCTACTTTACGATAAGATAATGCATATTGTGTTCTATCATGAAAAGAAACCACTTTCTATGTTGTTTTATGTTATGTATTGTTTAGCGGTATCATGTTTTGTACACTTCTGGGTACAAGATTAGATTAAAACAACATATATTTATCTGTTGTTTATGATAAAAATAACAAGGTAAAACACCACATTCTATGTTGTTTTATAATAAATCAGGACCTTCTCTATAGTTTTAACATAAAACAACACATTCTATGATGTTTTCATGTGTTGATAACATGTAAAACAACATTTTTTATGTTGTTTTCATGTAAAACAGGATGTTATGAGCTGCTTTCATGCAAAAAACCACGTTTCATGCTACTTTCACGTAAAACAACACATTATTTGTTATTTTTCCATAAAACAATACGTGAGGAGATTTTAACATAATACAAGATATTTTTAGCTGATTTACGATAAACCAGTGTATTCCGGGTAAATCAGCACAAAACATGCTATGTTTATGTGGGTTTTTGACATATAACCCATATTAACAACGATTGTATTAACTTGTAACACCCTGAAAAGTCAAAACGAGTCATCAAGGATAATGGGCTTAATTAATGGGTACTTAATAAAGTAAAGAAATGGCCATGGGCTAAATTAGACTTATTGGGTAGTTGCCTAAGGGATTAAAGGCCCATAATCAGCCCTTAAGCCACTTAACCAGCCATCATCTTCCTCATTTGAACCCTAGCCCCCAATTTCCAGAGAGAGAAAGTAGAGAGAGAAAGAGAAGAAAACTCAAGATTTGGAGTTTCAAAGGTTAAGAGATTGAAAATCTGGGTGTTGGAGCATCAAACCATAAGAAAGGAGTAATAAATCCAGGTAAGAATCGGCCTCTAAGCCCTTCTAGATCAAACCCGGATTCTAGAGTTTTGGGTTTTGAAAAGTAGCAAAGAATCGCATAAAGGTCACATTTTTACGTATGAAAACATGTAAAAAGCTTAAATATAGCTTCATGGTTGATAAACTAAGAGACTGGACGTAAAAAGTTGTGATTTTGGGTTAAAAACAGGCTGGTTCGTAATTTTTATGCGTTCTGCGGAACTGTTTGTGCATCCAACGAAATTGGGTGTTCAAGTTGCGAAACTGCGAGTTTTCTGCGAAACTATAGTTTCGCAGGTAATTTTGCAGCCATGGAATTCCAACGAAAGTTGGGCGAAACTGCCATGCGAAACTGGCAGTGAAACTCGCAGCGAAACTGTGAGCGAAACTTCCAGCGATACTGCTTATCTGGCAGCGAAATTAGGCAGAAATTAACCCCTTTAAGTGTTAATTTATTTGCAGGCTGTGTAGTGTGATCCTAGCCTAGAAAGCTTAGTCTAGAAGTTACTCACGGTATCCAGGTGAGTTCTAGATCACCTATGTATAAGTTTTTCCATGTTTTGAGGTTTTTATGCATACTAAATATACGTTTTTAAATGACCAAGATTTTAAGAGGTTTTAATAGGAAGATCGATTTTTCTATAAGGAAATGTGCTATATAAATGTTTAAAAATAAAAATTATTCGCGCTGACCTGGCAACACGGCCCCAACCAGGGGCGTTGCCCCTTGGACCCCACTAGGGGCTGCTGCCCCTAGGACCCCGCTGTCAGGGGCTGCCGCCCCGAACCCCCGCTGTCTCGCGGAGGGTCGGTTATGTTTTATGATGACTAGTACTTGGTATGTTGTGTACTTAATAAGTTAAGTATTATATATTAAAGTGGAAAACAATATTAATGAGAAGTGGAACTTAACAAATTTTACCCCGGGCCCATTTGATGATGTAAAGTCTTGCAAGAACTATGATAGACTTCACTTATGTGAGTCTGACGTATAATGATGGATCCGTATTCATGAGCGGGCTATGTGCCTTGTAGTGTGGATCAAGTGTCAGGGGTTAGCTACCATGATGATGTGTACCGACGGGGATCGACATTCGTTGTCGATCAACATGGAGCTCTTGCTTTGTGCAATCTCGTTTTTGATGAAATGAAAGATAATGAAAGAATGAAAGATAATGAACATGCTTATTATGATGCAAGAATTGTTATGTATTATGATGTATGTGTGATCATTATATGAAGGATAAAGTTTATATTTTCTTATTTATCTATAACTAGAATTCACTCAGTAAAGCTGACTTTTATGCATAATAGTTGGCAGGTAAATGTTGATGCTGAGGATGGCACCAGGTTGGGAGCTACTTGGATGGCAATGAATGACATTTCTGTTTATAAAATCTTTTATTGTAATTTAAGAAAAAGTACTATGTTTTATTTACAATTGAAGGACAAATGTATGATTACAATATCAATGCTACTGCCGCTCACCATTGGGTCAGAGAGATGGAAGCCGTTCTAGACATCAGTGAGTGTCGAGAAGATCAGAAAGTGAAGTTTGCCACTCATTCTTTCATTGACTCGGCATTGTGCTGGTGGGACAATATTGTCCAGGCTGACGGAAAGCGATCAATAGCCAAAATGAAGTGGTCTGAGTTGAAAGAGTTGGTGCTTAAGGAGTTTTGTCCCCACCGAGAGTTAAACAAGATTGAGAAGAGGTTCTTGTATTTGGAGGCCGGGAACATGACTCATCAAGAGTACACCTCCAAGTTCGTTGCAAGACTTGTGCCAAACATGGTGACACCTGCATCCAAGAAGATTAAGAGATACATGCAGGGTTTGCCCATGGACATCAGGAGGCACATGATTGCGGCCAGACCGAGCACGTTTAGGTCTGTGGTGGATTTAGCTGGGAGACTGTACGATGAAAGAGATCCGATGCCTGTACAAAAGAAGGTGGAGAGATGGATTGGGAACAAGAATGGAAATGGGAAGAGGTTCGAAGGTGACAACTTCAGGATTGGGGAGAATAGGATGAGAGTTGAGGATCAGTCAGGGAGACGAGGATATACAGGTGAAGGAGGTGCTTGTAGAAAATATGGAAGGGATCATTTAGGGGAGTGTAGAGTTGGGACTAGAAAATGTTTTAAATGTGGGGGCGAGGGCCACTATGCCAGGGACTGCAAGGTGGTAAAGTGTTACCAGTGTGGCGAGATGGGACATGTGGAAAGGGACTGCAAGAAAGGAAAATCAGGAGGATCAGGAACGGTTAAAGCTGGGGATAAGGGAAAGGGTGATGGTTCGAAGGCAGCGAGGGCATTCAACATAACTCGTGAGGAGGCTAGGGCAGATCCAAAAGTAGTTTGAGGTATGTTACTTGTGGACCATAAATATGCTTCTGTGCTCTTTGATTCTGGTGCTAGTAGGAGTTTTGTGTCTGCTGCCTTTTGTCGTTTGTTGCATGATAAGGGTAGAAAGTTAGACGAGCCTTTCTATGTCGAAACAACCATTAGTAAGTCCACTAAGGTAACTAAGGTGGTTGAGGAATGCCTGATTGAGTTAGAAGATTGTAAGTTCCCTGCTCGGTTGCATGTTATGGCCTTAGGAGGGTTCGATGTGGTGTTAGGCATGGATTGGTTAGCTAGCTATGAAGCCAATATAGTATGTAGTAAGAAGATAATTCATCTAACAACGCCTGATGGTAGTTCTGTTACGGTTTGCGGGGATAAGGTGTGCTGTGTACCGAAGGTCGTGTCGATGATCACAACTAAAAAGTACTTGAGACGTGGGTGTAGCGCTTACTTGGCCTATGTAAAGGATGTGGATACGCCAGAGCCATAATTATCAGACGTGCCGGTAGTGCGCGAATTTCCTGATGTCTTTCCTGAAGATCTAACCGGCGTGCCACCTGACCGCGAAATCGAATTCCAGATCGACTTACTACCGGGAGCACAGCCTGTCGCTAAAGCATCGAATCGATTAGCTCCTTCAGAGATGGTAGAACTAAGGACTCAGTTGCAAGATTTATTGGATAAAGGCTTCATCCGACTGAGCATCTCTCCATGGGGTGCTCCAGTTTTATTCGTCAAGAAGAAGGACGGTAGCATGCGGATGTGCATTGATTATCGCGAGCTTAATAAGCTGGCCGTGAAGAATTGGTATCCGTTGCCGAGGAATGACGACCTGTTCGATCAGCTCCAGGGTGCCAGTTGCTTTTCGAGGATAGATTTGCGGTCTGGCTACCATCAACTAAAGGTGAAAGAACAAGACATTCCTAAGATAGCATTCCGTATGCGTTATAGACACTATGAATTTCTCGTCATGTCCTTTGGTTTAACCAACGCGCCAGCTGCTTTTATGGATCTTATGAATCGGGTATGTCGGCCGATGTTGGATAAATCGGTGATCGTGTTAATCGACGACATCTTGATTTATTCAAAAAGTGAAGAGGAACATGCTGATCATATTCGAGAAGTATTGGAGTCGCTCAGAAGTGAGAAGTTATATGCTAAGTTCTCTAATGGGCATTTTGGCTACGAGAAGTTCAGTTTATGGGTCATGTGGTTAATCTTGAAGGGATCAGGGTGGACCTTGCGAAGGTTGAAGCGATGATGCAATGGGAACCTCCGAAGACGCCATTCGAGATTCGCAGATTCTTAGGCCTGGCAGGTTACTACAGGAGGTTTATCCAGGATTTCTCCAAGATATCTTCTCCTTTGACTAAGTTGACCCGGAAGGACATGAATTATGAATGGGGTAGTGAACAAGAGAATGTCTTCCTAGAACTGAAGATGAGGTTAACTCAAGCACCTGTCTTGATGTTACCGGAAGGGAACGAGGATCTGGTAGTCTACTTGGATGCCTCGTATGCAGGATTGGGTTGCATGTTGATGCAACGAGGAAGGGTGATAGCCTATGCTTCTAGACAATTAAAGGTCCATAAGGCCAGTTATCCTACCCATGATTTGGAGTTGGCTGCGGTGGTATTTGCATTGAAGATTTGGAGGCACTACTTGTATGGGGTGAAGTGCACCATCTTCACTGATCATAAAAGTTTGAAGTATTTCTTCGAACAAAAGGAACTCAACATGAGGCAGAGTAGGTGGTTGAAACTGATCAAAGATTATGACTACAAAATTCATTATCATCCGGGCAAAGCCAATGTGGTTGCTGACGCCCTTAGCCAGAAGGGACAGCCCGAACCAATTCTGAAAGGATGAAAGGACAAGTTTCAGATTTGGGGGAAACACCCTGGGTGTTAGAACCGGATCTGGGCGAATGTGGATCCCTCTCTATGGAGATATGAGGGGGAAGATCATGGATGAGGCTCACAAAACTCGATATTCCATTCATCCTAGTGCCACAAAAATGTATCAGGATCTGAAGAAAGATTACTGGTGGCCAGGAATGAAGCATGACGTGGCTAAGTACGTGAGCAAGTGCCAGATTTGTTTGCAAGTGAAGGCAGAGCACCAAAAGCCATATGGGAAGATCTAGCCTTTGGATATTCCTAAATGGAAATGGGAACACATCACAATGGACTTCATCATGAAGCTACCTTGCACTGCCACACCCCAACCTTGACGGCGGAATCGTTGAGATGTGAGGGTTAAGATTGTTCACAGCCACATAACGCTATCTTTAAATGAAAATATTATTATCATAAGTTTTAAAAGTGCAAATTACAATGATAAGTCTCAACATGAAATAAACAAAACATAAGACAAAATATTCCAAAACATTTTATTCATTATTCTAGGCCCAAATCCTAGATTTGAGCAAACTTCAAAAGATAACTTCAAGCTTGAGCATTTCGTGAAACATGTTAAAAATAAATGTCAACTATGAAAGTTGGTGAGTTTCCAAGGGTTTAATATACATAAATATATCAAAAAGTTTACAAGTAGCAATTCATGTCAAAGGTTATGAGTTATGCAAGATTATAGAACACATATACCTACAATCAAACCTTGACCAAGATTAAGATTACAAGTTTATAACGATTAGCTAAGTGTATTTGGTTCCCATGATGAACAAGTCATACATTATCAGGAGCCGGCAATACATCGGCTTTAGCACCAAATAGGCTTGTCAGGCCCATAGATCTATGACGTCGCCAGGCTAGCAATAGTTAATGATTGTCAACATATAATGTATCTCATATTACACTCACAATAATACAAATAACCATGACAAAAAATAAAGATGAATTGCCTGTGCATTTACAAATATCAAGATGTTTACAAGTGTAAGTTTATAAGGTTAACATGTTTCACCCCAAAAGGTGTGAAATAAAGTAAAAAGGGGCAAGGAAACTCACATGCTCAATAAGTATATAATTTAGAGATTAATAAGAATAATAAACGTCGTTCCAACGTAAATCCTTCACAAGGTATCTAAATATATATATTTACAAGATTTTAACGTCTAATAATAAGTTTAACGAATTTATGAGAACTAGGGTTTCAACTTGGTATTTGGGGTTTGTCAAATAATTATGTTTAACAAAATGGAACCAATTATATTTATTGGAATCAATGAAAAAAAATATGTTACATTTTATATAAAGTTATAAAAATATAACATTTATAATAATTCGTAAGATATATATAAAGATTTAATAAAGTTTTATAAGCACGATTTAAGCAATAATTTAAAGACAACGTTTGAAATAATAATTTTTGTGGAATAAGGTATTATGTAAAGTCTAGTTTTTATAAAACTTAACTATTTATATCATTATTTTAGAATATTTAATAAAAGTATAAAAGTATTTTTTTAAGAAAATAATTTACAGAAAATAATTAAAAGTATTTTAAAATAAATAGCTTTTATAAAATGCCTTTTTATAATTTTTAAAAAATTTTAGAATTTGTTTTGAAGCCCAAAAGCCTTAAAAATAAAAACATGAGGTTCCCCCGATTCGAACCTAGGACCTCCTGTTTAGGAGATGTGTGTGTTACCAGTGAACCAAGGGTCGTGGCCGTGTTAGGTCTCGGCCCTTAATAGTTATAACACAACAATTACAGAAAGCCCCAAATTCGAAGAACCCTAGAACTGATTTGCATCAAATTGAGGTTTAATTTGATTCGGTTAACATCAATAATCATGGGGCTTTTATTCCCCATGATTAAACGCGTATTATTCCTAATATAATTATCCGATTGATGATGGATTGGAGATGAACAATACGAAGAACAGGCCGCGACCGACTTGTGTCCGATCGATGAGAAAATGTTGATGATAATCAAAATAAACTCGAGGATAGCTTTGGATGTTGTTCTTGATTCAAAGGCTTTTATCAATTTCAGTTTAGATTGATCAGGATATGGATTTCGATAAGGTTGCAGGTCGCGGAAATGGAGAGAATCGAATACAATGCTCGTGCTTGTTTCAGGTGAAATTGGAAGCAGTACTCGTTTGGGAATGGTTAGATAATTGATTAGGTTGGTTTAATTAGGTTATTATTAGAGTTTAATGTTCGAACGACTATGAGATTAAGATAATTTCGGTTATGTATTGTTTGGGTTTGTAACCGGTGTTGAAACACAATTAAAGTAATTAACTGAGTTTGAATCGAGTTTCCGAACGGTTAGAATGGTTTTGGGGGTTACGATTTGAGGTGTTTTGGTGGTTCTAGAGCCACCGGACTTCGGCCGGAAGGTGGCCGGAGTCTTGGCCGGAAAATCGGGCTGATTAAAGAAACAGGTTTTGGTTTTAGTTATTTACACAAATGGTCCCTTTGGTTTTCAACTTAACATTTTATGTTTAAAACTTTCTGTTAAAGTTTCAAACTTGGCAAAATAACCCCTCTAACTTAATTAATTTAAGTTTTAACATCCTTTAACTTTAATATTTTTTATAAATTATTATTATTAGTAACAATATTATTATTATTATCATTATTACTATTATCTTAGTTATTATTACTAGTACTATTATTATTTTAATTTTTATTATTACTATTATTACTATTATTAATATTATCATAATTATTATTATTGTACAATTTAATATTTAAATTTTTAACTTTCCTACATTAAATTTAATGACAACAAAGAATTTAGCATAAATAACTCATAAGTTACCAGATTGACAACATTGGTCCTTACAAGAATAAACGATGCTAACATTTAATTAACGAATAAAAATACAGGATGTTACAGTCTCCCCAACTTATAAGAATTTCGTCCCGAAATTAAGAAAAATAAAACTATGCGAACAAAAACGGGTACTTCTTCTTCATGTGCTCCTCGCGCTCCCAAGTAAACTCAGCTCCACGCTTATTCTCTCATCGAACCTTGACGATTGGGGTAGTTGTGGTTCTAGTCTTCTTCATAATATGATCCATGATTTCAACGGGTTTCTCAACAAAGTGTAATGACTCGTCGATCTGGATGTCGTCCAACGGAACATGCAGACTTTCGTTAGCCAAACACTTTCTCAAATTTGAGACATGGAAAACAGGATGAACTCCACTAAGCTCGGAAGGTAGTTCCAGTTTGTAAGCCACTTTCCCGATCCTTTTCAGAATCTTGAAAGGTCCTACAAATCTTGGAGCCAATTTACCCTTCTTCCCAAAGTGAACAACGCCCTTCCACGGTGAGACCTTAAGAAGAACCATATCCCCAACTTGGAATTCCAATGGCTTACGTCGCTTATCGGCATAACTCTTTTGTCGACTTCTTGCCACTTCAAGGTTCTTGCGAATTATGGAGACTTTGTCAGTCGTTTCTTGTATAAGTTCAGGACCAGTGATGAAGTCTTCACCAATATCGGTCCAGCAGATCGGAGAACAACATTACGACCATAAAGTGCTTCGAAAGGTGCCATCTTGATACTCGAATGATAACTATTGTTATACGAAAATTCCGCGAGCGGTAAATGCATATCCCAGTCACCACCAAAATCAAGGACACAAAGTCATAGCAAATCTTCCAAGGTTTGGATGGTTCGCTCGGTTTGACCGTCCGTTTGAGGATGGTAAGCCGTGCTTAGATCCAATTGAGTAAGCAAGAGTTCTTGCATAGACGACCAAAAATGCAAAGTGAAACGAGCGTCTCGGTCGGATATGATATGCAAAGGTACCCCATGACGACTTATAATTTCATCAATGTATATACGAGCCAACCTTGATGTTTTGTAAGTGTCACGTATGGGTATAAAATGTGCCGACTTGGTCAATCGGTCAACGATCACCCATATGCTATCATGCCCACGGGAGGTTCAGGGTAGTTTAGTTATGAAATCCATGGATATGTGTTCCCATTTCCACATAGGAATCTCGGGTTGTTCAAGTAATCCATTTGGACGTTGATGTTCGGCTTTAACCTTCGTACACGTAAGGCACTTAGCTACATAAGTCGCTATGTCTTTCTTCATTCCGGGCCACCAATATTGACCACGCAAGTCCATATACATCTTATCGGAGCCAGGATGAATAGAATAACGAGTTTGATGAGCTTCGTTCATGATAAAGGTACGAAGGTTATCACGATTTGGAACCTAAATTCGATTCGCGAAGTACATCAATCCATTGGGTTTCGTTTCTAATTGAATTAGAATATTATGCTCCAATTCTTCTCTTATCCTTCCTTCTTGTTGTACCGCTTGTTGAGCCTCTAAAATACTAGACTCGATGTCACTTTTGATCCTCAAATTTTGTAGCAGCACGGTAGTCTCGTTGACATCTAGACGAATCTCGGTATCAAACTCTCCCAAAGTGTCAAACCATTGACGTCCATCGCGAATTTCTTGGAACGAGATCGTCTTGTCCATCGCTTAGTGCATCGGCTACAACATTTGCTTTACCAGGATGGTAACGAATGTCACAGTCGTAATCACTAATCAACTCCACCCAACGACGTTGTCTCATATTGAGATCTTTTTGATTAAAAACGTGTTGAAGACTTTTGTGATCGGTGTAGACTATACATTGTGTTCCATAAAGGTAGTGCCTCCAAATCTTCAAAGAAAAAACTACAGCACCAAGCTCAAGATCGTATGTCGTGTAATTCACCTCGTGGACCTTCAATTGTCTTGATGCATAAGCTATTACCTTTCCTCGTTGCATGAGAACACAACCAAGGCCTTGTTTAGATGCATCACAATACACGGTGAAATCGTCGTTTCCATCGGGTAGGGTCAAGATGGGAGCATTGCACAACTTGTGCTTTAACGCTTCAAAAGCTTCCTCTTGCTCGGACCCCCACTCGAATGGTTTATTCTTCTGAGTCAAAGATGTACGCGGCTTCGCGATTCTTGAAAAGTTGGCAATGAATCGCTGGTAATAACCAGCAAGACCAAGGAAAGAACGAACTTCGGTTGGAGTTGTAGGAACACACCAATTCTTCACAGCTTCCACCTTTGCAAGGTCAACATGAATTCCTTGGCTATTCACCACGTGTCCTAGAAATTGAACTTCCTCAAGCCAAAATTCGCACTTCGAGAATTTCACGTACAATTGTTCTTTCTTCAACAACTCAAGAACTTGTCGCAGATGAAGTTCATGATCGTATTTGACTTGGAATAGATAAGTATGTCATCAATGAAGACGATCACAAACTTGTCTAGATAAGGCTTGCATACTTGGTTCATGAGATCCATGAAAACAGCAGGAGCATTTATTAGACCATAAGGCATAACCATGAACTCATAGTGCCCATATCGAGTATGGAACGTAGTCTTTGGGATATCATCACATGGACTCGTAATTGATGATAACCAGAACGTAAGTCAACGTTCGAGAAAATAGCAGCTCCTTGAAGTTGGTCAAAAAGATCATCGATACGCGGGAGAGGGTAGTGCTTCTTGATGGTAAGCTTGTTAAGGTCACGATAGTCGATGCACATACGAAACGACTCATGTTTCTTTTTCACGAACAGAACGGGTGCACCCCAAGGCGAAGAGCTAGGATGAATAAAACCCTTCTCGGATAGTTCTTGAAGTTGACTAGAGAGCTCTTGCATTTCCGGTGGTGCAAGTCAATATGGTGACTTAGCCACGGGGTTTGCTCCTGGTATCAAAACGATTTTAAACTCGACCTCACGCACGGGAGGTAAACCACTAAGGTCATCGTGAAATACTTCAGGAAAGTCTCGTACAATCAGGACATCCTTAAGATCTTTCCCTTTGACTTTCGTGTTGACCATGTAAGCCCAGAAAGCCATATAGTTCTTGCTTAAGCTTTTCGGACTTGAGTGCACGACATGAGTTTGAGCCCTTTGGAGGATTTTTCACCGAATACTTTCAATATATCTCTAGAAGGCAACGGAATATGAATGCACTTCTTGCTTATGCATTTTCGGGCTTGAGTGCACGACATGAGTTTGAGCTCTTTGGAGGATTTCTCACCGAATACTTTCAATGTATCTCCAGAAGGCAACGGAATACGAATGCACTTCTCGAAACAAATGATCTCGGCATGGTGTTTGGCACACCAATCCATACCAATGATAACGTCAAAGCTTCCAAGTTTCATAGGAATAAGATCAATAAGGAATTCGTGTGCATCGAGACTCAAAATACAATCGCGAATAATAATATCAACGGTGATCGGTTCTCCATTGGCGACTTCAACGGTGAGAGGTCCTTCTAGTTTCGTATGTGGCTTGACAAGAACGGATTCAAACTCTAACGAGACAAAGCTCTTATCGGCTCCAGAATCAAATAGAACGTAGGCATAAGTATTATTTATAACGAACATACCTATTTAGTTTTAAAGGTATTTAACGATATAGGTAAGGCATCAAATGAATTAGATCATAAAAGATGAGGTTGGATTTAACATACCGTTAACCACATCGTTGTTTGCTTGTGCTTGGTTTGCGTTGATATGAAAGCACGTCCTCGAGCTTGTGGAACGTTTCCCGCAAGACGAGGGCATTGTGGGCGGAAGTGACCAGGTTCCCCACAGTTGTAGCAAACACGATTTGCAATCATCGCGGCATTGTTTGGAGCACGGTGACAAGTCGCCACCAAGTGTCCATATTTACCGCACAAATTACAGATGCGGCACGGAGCGTTCCCCGGATGATGGTACCTACAAACGTTGCACATAGGTTGAGGACCAACATAGGCCCTAGCCACATGCATTTGGGCCACAGGTGCAGCCACAGGTACAAGTTGTCTTTACGGTGGTTTGGGTGCAGCCACAACATAGTTGCGAGCCGGTGTGAACTTACGCTTCTTGTTGTTGTTATTTTTGTAGGACGGTTCAGTTTTAGTCTCCTTGGCAACTTCGAGAACCGTCTTCTCAACCTTCTTAGCACCCTTGACAGACATGGTGCCCGCTCGTATATGATTCTTGGTAAGTTGAGCGGTGATAGTGATGGCTTCCTCCAAAGTTGGGAGTCTACTACCCACCACAACATCTTGAATTTGGGGTGGTACCCCCTTGATGAACTTCTCAATGTTGCGAGGAACGGTGTCGACCATGTGGGGCAAAAGTATGCTTAACTCGTGATGCCTAGTTGAGTAGGCCAAGTGATCACCACCATCTTGCTTAAGGTTCCAGAATTCCTCCTCTAGCTTTTGCAGTTCACTCCTCGGGCAGAACTTTGAGATAGCAATGTTTTTGAACTCATCCCAAGTGAGTGCTAACACAACATCAGCACCACGGTTTCTTTTCTCGCTATTCCACCAAGTAAGTGCCCTTTGTTGGAGCATACTAGTGGCATAACGAACCTTGAGTGCCTCGGGACACTCACAGTTGATAAATGTATTCTCCATGCTTTTGAACCACTCTAGAAGACAAGTGGCTCCTTTCTTGCCACTATAACTAGTGGGCTTGCATGAACTAAAATGCTTGAAGGTGCAGGTTTGGTTGTTGCGCCCATGGTTCGCAGTATTTTCTCCTTGACCATTGCCATTGTTGTTGTTGCTAGCATTGGTCACTAAAGTGCTATTCAGTTCAGCAACCATGGTTGGGATGACGGCAGCCATTTGTCGTGCAATCATGGCGGCTAGCTTACAGTCAGAACTTCCACGCTTTCCATGGTGACGAGACATGCTGGATACAAAATGAGTTAGTCACGGGAATGTGGATATAAAAGGACAATAAATCAAAACAGGGATTATTCAAGAGTTGTAAGGCACATGGAATGGTTCCATTTGGTAACGCATTACCATTTGGAAACGTTGACACGTCAAGGTAAATTGACCCATTTGCCTTAGAAACTTGTGTATGTTGACTATAGTTTATCACTCATCCCAGATATCTCCAGATAAGCATAACTAGTCCCGTAGGATTTATGCGAAATGCTTACGTTAGCCCGAAGGCTTTTTGTGACATCTGTCACCAGAAGGTCCGTCAATTAACATGGATTTCGTTAACTTTTCTTCGCTTGTTCATTCCTCATCTTTATAAACTATTCGTGTGGATATTATTCTTGCTTTATCATCTTTATGCTTGTGTTCTTATCGTAAACGTATACTATCTTTAAAACTTTTATAATTTTCATCATCGTTATCATTAAATATACCATTTTTATATAATATTATTATCATTAATAAAACCATTTTTTTAGTTACCAATATCATTAATTACGTTTTTATCATTAATATAATTAGCTTATTAAAGTCGTTTTCAACCGAAACAAATTTGGGAAACTCGGGGGCTAAGTGCAGGGACCAAATGTGACATTTTGCCAAACTAGGGTTGGGTATATAAACCCCATTTCCAGCCCTAGCCTCCATTACTCCATTTTCTTCTTCATCTTCTTCTTCTCCACTTTTCTCCTCCTCCTTGCACCAAAACCGCCCATTTTCTTCATGTTTTCACCGGCAAGACCTCGGCTATAGCTGAGTCTACTCCATTCTTGCAGGTAGACGACCTTGGTCGCCCTTTTCTTGCTTGTTTACTGCTTTCCTTTTAGGGTTTCGGGTGTTCGGGGCCAACCCGAGCACATGAGGTCGTGTGGGTGCGTGTGATGTCTTTCTGCGTGTTCTTCTTGCTTGGGTGTGTTTGAAATGTGTTTCTGGAAGTCCTTGTGGTGTGAATCTTGTGCACGGAGCAGCCGAAGGCTGCTCTGCACTTCTGCAGTCGCGATCCTGCTGTTCAGGCGACTGGGTCGACCATGCGACTAAGCCATGCGACTGGGTGAGTCGTGCGACTAAGTCATGCGTCTGTGTCTATCGTGCGACTGAGTTGTGCGACAGGGTGTGTCGTGCGACTGAGTCGTACGACTGTGTGAATGTGTGCGATTTAGTCATGCGACCGAATGAATGTGTGCGATTGTGCGTGTATCGCACGACTGAATGCCAGTCGCACGAATGGAGGTTCATTCATACGAATGAAGCTGATTCGTACGAATGAAGGTTGATTCGTGTGTATGGATGATGAGTCGTGCGATTGAGTGCTGTGTGGTACGACTGAATGCTGAGTCGTACGAATGAAGGTTCAATCGTACGAATGAGGCTGATTCGTACGAATGAGGGTTGATTCGTGCGGATGGAGTGTTGAGTCGTGCGTCTGGTCCTGTCGTGCGACTGAAGTTGTTGTGTGTGAGTTTCTCCTTGTGTGGTGTGTATGTCGTGTGATGTTAAGGTGACGTCGACACGGTTGCCATTGCTAATGACAATATTTAAGTTAACACTAACAACTTACTAATGTTATTCCAAATCAAATCAACTTAACATTTTAGAATTATCAACAACCGATTCGTAACTACTAATATTTACCAAATACTTCTCTAATAACAATGGAACTTTTACACAAATATCATCAGCAATGGCGACGATTTCTAGTACTTGGATCTACATAAGATCTAATACGTGTGTCTGCTTGTGTGTGTTACACGTGACCAAACCGATACAACCCGAACCGACCGAACGTTACTATTTACTTTATACATATCATTAATGCTCAACAATAACTGTCAATAGGTGTTTGACCATTTACTGCATACAACATTTGGAAACTTTGATCATTCATACTTACCACTTAACAAGTGAGTTTCGTGGCCCCTTTTTACGCTTATACTATACTTCAAACATTTACAAACATGGGGGAAAAGTATGCTCACCCACTTTCTATGCTGTACAATTTACATACTTGGAATCTACGTGTTACTGTTTTATGAGTACTTATCTGATACATGCTTGAGTTCGGTGTGTGGTACTTTCTTTGCAACTATTTAATTCCAGTGTGGGAACCGACGGATAGGTGTTGGTAGTACTACTGGGTTGACACCCCCATCCTTGTTTGTTGGTATACTAGTTGGTACCAACAGTGGCCAGGAACGGGCCCTTGGGTGAATATATTCCGACAAGATTCTGTGTGTACGTCATTAGGTTTGGTTTCAAAGCTCATTGTCATGTGATTTTGCTTACTTATAACTGTATTCACGGTATTTCACAACATTTACTATACAGCATCAATTACTATTTTCTATTTAAACCTGCGAGCTCACCAACAATTTTGTTGACCATTTTGAGCATATTTTTTTAGGTGACAATGCTAATTGAAGATCTAGGTGTGCTACCTTAGTGGAGACCCTAGGATGCATTTTTGAGACTAAACATATTTGACAAACATTCATTTTGGAACATCGTTGTAGTATGATTAAACAACTCCATTCTTTTGATACTTGTTCCCGGGTTGTGGGAATTACATTACAATTGTTACTATTTTGACTATGTGAATCATTTAACATGTTTATGCTTATGGCTATGCTGTCGTGAATATTGACTAAACACGACACAAGTCTCCTTTGTGTCGGGTGTCGTCATGACACGCTTTATCATCATTTATTATTTTGCATCTCTATTGTCTACCATGTGTTATGACAATCCCGTCTCGTTACATCCCCGTGTTTCCGCTTTTAGCGGGGGTGTGACACTTTTTGCCAGGAAAACCAGAATACAGGTATCTATGTGTCACACAAAATTTCTTAGGTTCATGGAATCAAAACCTTGATGAGATTTGTATAGATTAGACATAAAGTCTAAAGATTTAAGCTATCGATATAAAGCATACGATCCCACGTGTCGTCGAGAATAAGTTTAAGAAGTTTCATTCATCGGGGAGAATTAAAGAATCAAGAATAAGTTTAGGGGAGACAAGCAATAAAGTTTAACCAATTACACGGCAATCCTATCCTAAGGCATCAAATTGCACATAAGAAGGCATAGCATCATGTACCATGTAAATAATATATATTTACAAGGATATAAATATTATTCTATAAGGTTCATGCATAAACTATAGTCTAGGTCACCATTTCTAATAACCTAAATCTCTATAGTTATGGGGTCTGATACCAATCTGTCACACCCCAACTTTGACGGCGGAATCGTCGAGATGTGAGGGCTAAGATTGTTCACAGCCACGTAACGCTATCTTTAAAAGAAAATATTATTATCATAAGTTTTAAAAGTGCAAATTACAATCATAAGTCTCAACATGAAATAAACAAAACATAAGACAAAATATTCCAAAACATTTTATTCATTATTCTAGGTCCAAATCCTAGATTTGAGCAAACTTCAAAAGATAACTTCAAGCTTGAGCATTTCCTGAAACATGTTAAAAATAAAGGTCAACTATGAAAGTTGGTGTTCCAAGGGTTTAATATACATAAATATATCAAAAAGTTTACAAGTAGCAATTCATGTCAAAGGTTATGAGTTATGCAAGATTATAGAACACATATAGCTACAATCAAACCTTGACCAAGATTAAGATTATAAGTTTATAACGATTAGCTAAGTGTATTTGGTTCCCATGATGAACAAGTCATAAGTCATCAGGAGCCGGCAATACATCGGCTTTAGCACCAAATAGGCTTGTCAGGCCCATAGATCTATGACGTCGCTAGGCTAGCAATAGTTAATGATTGTCAACATATGATGTATCTCATATAACACTCACAATAATACAAATAACCATGACAAAAAGTAAAGATGAATTGCATGTGCATTTACAAGTATCAAGATGTTTACAAGTGTAAGTTTATAAGGTTAACATGTTTCACCCCAAAAGGTGTGAAATAAAGTAAAAAAGGGCAAGGAAACTCACATGCTCAATAAGTATATAATTTGGAGATTAATAAGAATAATAAACGTCGTTCCAACGTAAATCCTTCACAAGGTACCTAAATATATATATATTTACAAGATTTTAACGTCTAATAATAAGTTTAACAAATTTACGAGAACTAGGGTTTCAACTTGGTTTTGGGGCTTGTCAAATAATTATGTTTAACAAAATGGAACCAATTATATTTATTGGAATCAATGAAAAGAAATATGTTACATTTTATATAAAGTTATAAAAATATAACATTTATAATAATTTGTAAGATATCTATATAAAGATTAAATAAAGTTTTATAAGCACGATTTAAGCAATAATTTAAAGACAACGTTTGAAATAATAGTTTTTGTGGAATAAGGTATTATTTAAAGTCTAGTTTTTATAAAAATTAACTATTTATATCATTATTTTAGAATATTTAATAAAAGTATAAAAGTATTTTTTAAGAAAATAATTTACAGAAAATAACTAAAAGTATTTTAAAATAAACAGCTTTTATAAAATGCATTTTTATAAATTTTAAAAAATTTTAGAATTTGTTTTGAAGGCCAAAAGCCTTAAAAATAAAAACATGAGGTTCCCCGGATTCGAACCGGGGACCTCCTGTTTAGGAGATGTGTGTGTTACCAGTGAACCAAGGGCCATGGCCATGTTAGGTATCGGCCCTTAATAGTTATAACACAACAATTACATAAAGCCCCAAATTCAAAGAACCCTAGAACTGATTTGCATCAAATTGAGGTTTAATTTGATTCGGTTAACATCAATAATCATGGGGCTTTTATTCCCCATGATTAAACGAGTATTATGCCTAATATAATTACCCGATTGATGATGGATTGGAGATGAACAATACGAAGAACAGGCCGCGACCGACTTGTGTCCAATCAATGAGCAAATGTTGATGATAATCGAATTAAACTCGAGGATAGCTTTGGATGTTGTTCTTGATTCAAAGGCCTTTATCAATTCCAGTTTAGATTGATCGGAATATGGATTTCGATAAGGTTGCAGGTCGCGGAAATGGAGAGAATCGAATACAATGCTCGTGCTTGTTTCAGGTGAAATTGAAAGTAGTACTCGTTTGCGAATGGTTAGACGATTGATTAGGAGAGAATCGAATACAATTATTATTAGTAACAATATTATTATTATTATCATTATTAGTATTATCTTAGTTATTATTACTAGTACTATTATTATTTTAATTTTTATTATTACTATTATTATTATTATTATTAATATTATCATAATTATTATTTTTATACAATTTAATATATAAATTTTTAACTTTCATACATTAAATTTAATGACAACAAAGAATTTAGCATAAATAACTCATAAGTTACCAGATTGACAACATTGGTCCTTACAAGAATAAACGATGCTAACTTTTAATTAACGGAAAAAATACAGGATGTTACATGCACGGCAAGAGGAAGCGACGCGATCTGGGTGATTGTTGACCTTTTAAAAAAGAGCGCCCATTTCCTGCCAATTCGTGAGACGTTTTCCTTTGAGAGGTTGGCATAGCCATTTATCAAGGAGATCGTGGCTCGTCACGGCGTGCCAGTGTCTATCATTTCGGATAGGGACACGCGGTTTACATCCAAGTTCTAAAAGAGGTTTCACGACTCAATGGGGGCTATACTGCATATTAGTACGGCTTACCACCCCCAGACGGATGGTCAGTCGGAAAGAACGATTCAGACATTAAAAGACATGCTACGAGCGTGTGTAATCAACTTTGTAGGAAGTTGGGATGAGCACTTATCGTTGGCGCAATTCTCATATAATAATAGTTACCATGCCAGCATTGGTATGCCACCTTATGAGATGATGTACGGTAGGAAGTGCAGGACGCCCGTGTGTTGGGGTGACATCGGGCAAAATGAATTGGAAAGTCTTGAAGTGATTGAGGTCACGACCAAGAAGTTAGATAAGATTAAGGCATTCATGAAAGCCGCAAAGGATCGCCAGAAGTCTTACGCTGATAAGACTAATAGAGTTTGAGGTTGGTGATAAGGTTATGCTCGAAAACGGGGAAAGTTAAGCCGAAGGTTCATAGGGCCATTCCGTATTGTCGCGAGGGTAGGGGAAGTGGCCAACAAATTAGAACTACCCAATGAGCTGAGTGGAATTTACCCTACGTTCCATGTATCTCATCTCAGGAAATGTCTGGCAGACAATGATGCAATTGTACCATTAGAAGACATTTAAGTCGATGAACGGCTTAATTATGTAGAGCAGTTGGTAGCCATCCTTGATTGGAAAGAGAAGCACTTACGAAATAAAGTGGTTCCACTAGTACAAGTACAGTAGAGACACAGAAAAGGATCGGAATCTACGTGGGAGACCGAGGAGGAGATGAGGAAAATTTATCCTTAATTGTTTGATGACTGACAGGTTTCAAGGATGAAACCTAAATAAGTGGGGAAGACTTGTAACACCCCGAAAAGTCAAAACGAGTCATTAAGGATAATGGGCTTAAGTAATGGGTATTTAATAAAGTAAAGAAATAGCCATGGGCTAAATTAGCCTTATTGGGTAGTAGCCTAAGGGATTAAAGGCCCATAATCAGCCCTTAAGCCACTTAACCAGCCATCATCTTCTTCATTTGAACCCTAGCCATCAATTTCTAGAGAGAAAAAGTAGAGAGAGAAAGATCAGAAAACTCAAGATTTGGAGCTTCAAAGGTTAAGAGATTGAAGATCTGGGTGTTAGAGCATCAAACCAAAAGAAAGGAGCAACAAATCCAGGTAAGAATCGGCCTCTAAACCTTTCTTTAGATCAAACCCAGACTCTAGGGTTTTAGGTTTTGAAAAGTAGCAAAGAATCGTATAAAGGTCACATTTTTACGTATGAAAACATGTAAAAAGCTTAGATATAGCCTTATGGTTGATAAACTAAGAGATTGGACGAAAAAGTTGTGATTTTGGGGTAAAAACGGGTTGGTTCGTAATTTTTATGCGTTTGGCGAAACTGTTTGTGCATCCAGCGAAACGTGGTGTTCAAGCTGCGAAACTGCGAGTTTTCTGCGAAACTATAGTTTCGCAGGTAATTTCGCAGCCATGGAATTCCAACAAAATTGGGCGAAACTGCCATGCGAAACTGGCAGTGAAACTGTCAGCGAAACTGGCAGCGAAACTGGCAGCGAAACTACCAGCGAAACTGCTTATCTGGCAGCGAAATTAGGCAGAAATTAACCACTTTAAGTGTTAACTTATCTACAGGCTGTGTAGTGTGATCCTAGCCTAGAAAGCTTAGTCTAGAAGTTACTCACAGTATCCAGGTGAGTTCTAGATCCCCTTATTTATAAGTTTTTCCATGTTTTGGGGTTTTTATGCATACTAAATATACGTTTTTAAATGACCAATATTTTAAGAGGTTTTAACAGGAAGATCGATTTTTCTATAAGGAAATGTGCTATATAAATGTTTAAAAATAAAAAATTTTCGCGCTGACCTGGCAGCACGGCCCCAGCCAGGGGCGTTGCCCCTTGGACCGCACTAGGGGTTGCTGCCCCTAGGACCCTGCTGTCAGGTGTTGCCGCCTCGAACCCCCGCTGTCCCGCGGAGGGTCGGTTATGTTTTATGATGACTAGTACTTAGTATGTTGTGTACTTAATAAGTTAAGTATTATATATTAAAGTGGAAGACACTATTGATGAGAAGTGGAACTTAACAAATGTTACCCTGGGCTCGTTTGATGATGAAAAGTCTTGCAAGCACTATGATAGACTTCACTTATGTGAGTCTGACATATAATGATGGATCCGTATTCATGAGCGGGCTATGTGCCTTGCAGTGTGGATCAACTGTCAGGGGTTAGCTACCATGATGATGTGTACAGATGGGGATTGACATTCGTTGTCGATCAACATGGAGCTCTTGTTTTGTGCAATCTCATTTATGATGAAGTGAAAGAAAATTAAAGAATGAAAGATAATGAACATGCTTATTATGATGCAAGAATTGTTGTGTATTATGATGTATGCGTGGTCATTATATGAAGGATAAAGTTTATATTTTCTTATTTTTTCTAAAACTAGAACTCACTCAGTAAAGCTGACTTTTATGTATAATAGTTGGCAGGTAAATGTTGATGCTGAGGATGACACCAGGTTGGGAGCTACTTGGATGGCAATAAATGGCATTTTTGTTTATAAAATATTTTATTGTAATTTAAGAAAAAATACTATGTTTTATTTACAACTGAAGAACAAATGTATCCTTACAATATCAACTGCAAGTTTAAGTGAATGTTTACTTTATTCCGCTGCATTGTTTTGTTATTAAAACGATTTTATGCTATGATTAACCAACTGTGAGGCTTCCTGGGAAGGGGGCTTACATATTACCGTTAATCTAAACATATGTGATCTTGTTTGAAAACATATTATAAATTTCAAAGTATAAAATTGAGCAAATTAAGGTGATTCTCGAGAAAGAAAATGGTCTATTATATAGAGGATGATTTTTGAGACTCTAAATATGAATAAAATTAACCGAAATTTGTATGGAAAAACAAGATATAACTAGGTTACGAATAAATGAAAAAAAATGAATACAATATAAAACTACCTTAGTTTTAAATTGATGATGAAGCTCAAGAACACATTGATTAGAATACTCAGATCTAGAAGAAGAAAATAACTTTATATTTAAATTGGATTGAGTTTTGACTTAATGAAAACACGAACCTAAAGAATCGATGAATAAAATCGATTACGATTAGGAGTTGATTGAGGAAAATGGAAGAAGAGAGTAATTTTGATGATGTTAATATGTTGGTGATCGTTATAGACTATATTATCCTTTGTATTCAAATCTAAATATTGATATTTGTCAATCTCATATTGCTTCTTGGCTTTTTTAAGCAAATG
>CM046042.1:30558050-30686489 GCA_025215565.1 Flaveria ramosissima
GTTATTAGTTTTCGTGGTTTTCTTTGGTTTTCACATAATTATTGGTGGTGGATCCTAAGAAAATCATAAGTTTTAAGAAAACCATAAAAAACTATTTCTAAACCATTGATCACTTTAGATCAATGGCCAAGATTAAAAATGGCATTATTGTAATTAGTTTGGAAATCATTAGACATATTTCAATAGGAGAAAGGCAAATTAGGAAGAACACGTACGAGCTTCAAATGGTAACCACCTAATATAATCAATAGTCATAACTAAATCCCAAAAATCACTCATTCACGCTGTCACACCCCAACCTTGACGGCGGAAACGTCGAGATGTGAGAGTTAAGATCGTTCACAGCCACATAACGCTATTAATAAACTCAAATATATTATTCATAAGTTCCAAAGATAACATTACAAACATAAGTCTCAAATAAAGAAATCAACATGCATAAAAGAAATATTTCATGTCCATCCATTTATTTAACTAGGTCCGTTCCTAGGTGTGAATAAGCTTCAAAGATGGCAATCAAACTTGCGCATTTCCTGAAACATGTTAAAAATAAAAGGTCAACATAAAGTTGGTGAGATTTTCATAGTTTTCAATACATAAGTATATAAAATGAACATAGTTTATAAAATGATTTTTTATAATTATTAGAAATTTTTATATATTTTTAAAGCTGCAGATAATCCTAAAAAAATAATGGAGGTCGCCGGGTTTGAACCCGAGACCTCTAGTATGGAATGTGTGTATGGAACCAGCAAACCAAGGCCTCAACCACGGTTTATATTGGTTCCCAAATTGTTATAAACCCATGTTAAGAGATTTCCCCAAATCATAAGCCCTAGAATCGGGTTACTACAAATTGAACCCAAATTCGATGTTGATAATGAAATCAAGCATAGGGCTTCTGTTCCCCACATGAATTCGAGTATATAACCATGTTTAATTACCCGGTTGGAGATAGATTCGATGATGAACAGGTAGAAGAAATGGTCCGACTGAGACTTGACTCAATTTGTGGGCAAACAACTATGAAAACCAAATTAAAATCGAGGGTAGCTCCGAATGTTGTTCTAGACTCAAACCCCTTACCAATTTCAAGTCAAATTGTTCAGAGAGAGGGTCTCGATCAAGTTGCAGACTTGCAATGAGAGGGGAGAGTGAATTCAATGTTTGTGTGCTTTCAGGTGAAATTAGGTGTTAGGAAATGTTTAGAATCACTTAGACAATCGTTTAGGTTAGTGTAATTAGTTTATTATTACAATTTATTGCCCAAACGGCTATAGGGTTTAAGATGTTTCGGTTATGCACTTGATTGGGTGGTAACCGATGTTTTAATCTCAATTATTAAGTGCATTCATGTTCGAATCATGCACACGAACCGATTTGGATCAGTTTGGGTTCAAACATCGGATGGTTTCGGTGATCTGGAGCTCGCCATACTTCAGCCGGAGGGTGGCTAGAGTCCAAGCCGGAATTGCGGGTTTAGAAAGTTTGGGTTTTGGTTAATTACACAAATGGTCTTTGCGGTTTATTTCTTAATATTTTATGCACAAACTTTAATATTTAAAGTTTCAAAATTAACATAATAACCCCCTGGACCTAAATTAACTTTAAGTTTATTAAATTTTCCAAATTATTATTATTTGTAACAACATTATTATTATTTTTATTATTATTATTATTATTATTCTTAGTTTTTATTATTATTGTTATCATTTTATTGTTATAATTACTATTATTAATATTATCATTATTATTATTATTGTTATTATTAGTATTATTAATATTATTATTATTATTTTTATTATGATTATTATTTATTTATCATGTAATAATTAATATTATTAACTTTCAAATTAAAGAATTAAAGACAAAATAAAGAAATAAACATAAGTAACCCATGAGTTTCATATATGGCAACAATGGTCCTTACAAGAATAACAACGTTAGCTTTTAATTAACCAAAATTACATGATGTTATAGTCTCCCCAACTTAAAAGAATTTCGTCCCGAAATTAAGAATAAACTAAGCGAACAAATGTGGGTATCTCTCCTTCATATGGTCCTCACGCTCCCAAGTAAACTCAGCTCCACACTTATTCTCCCAACGAACCTTGACGATTGGAGTAGTTGTGGTTCTATTGTTCTTCATAATGCGATCCATAACTTCAACATGTTTCTCAACAAAGTGCAATGACTCGTCAACCTTGATGTCCTCCAGTGGAACATGCAGACTCTCGTCAGCCAAACACTTTCTCAAATTTGAGACATGGAACACAGGATGAATTCCACTAAGGTCAGAAGGTAGTTCCAGTCTATAAGCCACTTTCCCAATCCTTTTAGGATTTTGAAAGGTCCTACAAATCTTGGAGCAAGTTTACCCTTCTTCCCAAAGCGAACAACACCTTTCCACGGTGAAACCTTAAGAAGAACCATGTCGCCAACTTGAAACTCCAACGGCTTACGACGCTTATTGGCATAACTCTTTTGTCGATTTCGTGCAACTTCAAGGTTCTTGCGGATTGTAGAGACTTTATCGGTCGTTTCTTGTATAAGCTCAGGACGTGATTAGGTTCTCACCAATGTCGGTCCAACAGATCGGTGATCGGCATTTACGACCATAAAGTGCTTCGAATGGTGCCATCTTGATACTCGAGTGATAACTATTGTTATACGAAAATTCCACGAGCGGTAAATGCGTATCCCAATCACCACCAAAGTCAAGGACACATAGTCGTAGCAAATCCTCGAGGGTTTGAATTGTTCGTTCGGTTTGACCATCAGTTTGGGGATGGTAAGCCGTACTTAAATCCAATTGAGTACCCAAGAGTTCTTGCATAGACGACCAAAAGTGCGAAGTGAAACGAGCGTCTCGGTCGGATATGATGTGCAACGGCACACCATGACGACTCACAATTTCGTCAATGTAGATCTGAGCCAGTCTTGAAACTTTGTATGTGTCTCGTATAGGTATGAAATATGCCGTCTTGGTCAAACGGTCAATAATCACCCATATACTATCATGACCACGAGGAGTACGAGGCAATTTGGTTATGAAATCCATGGATATATGTTCCCATTTCCACATAGGGATTTAGGGTTGTTCAAGTAAACCACTTGGTCGTTGATGCTCAGCTTTGACTCTTGCACACGTGAGACACTTGGAAACATAAGACGCGATATCTTTCTTCATTCCAGGCCACCAGTATTGACCACGCAGGTCCATGTACATCTTATCGGAGCCAGGATGAATGGAATATCGAGTTTGATGAGCTTCGTTCATAATGAAGTGTCGAAGGTTATCACAATTGTAACACCCGGTTATTTATTTTGAAGCCGACGAAAGAAGAAAAGAAATAAAGTCCAAAGTCGAGGGACCAAACTCGCCAACAAGAGAAAGTTGGGTTATGGGAGAGTATTTGAGGGGATAGGGCAGCCCTCACTCCCCCACATTCACCCAAAATTCAGCCATAGAGAGAAAGAAGAGAGAAAAAGGGAGAAAAGTTGGTTCGGGTGGATTCTAGTGTGCCAAATCGTCGTGTAGCGAGTCCAATCGAAGCTCTTCTTGTTGTGTTCGTTTGTGTGAGTTCTAGGACCCCTCTTTTACATGTTTTCAAACGATTTTGGAGCTGGAACATATAGAAAACCGTTTTTGTATGTTTGTGTTTGACCCATTTGTATGTGTTTGCGTGTGATGCGTTTGGAGTTTGTTTCTGGCTTGTGTGTTCTTGAATGGTGTTGTGGTATGCATTCCTAAGGTTTAGGATGGTTGATTTAGGCTTAGAATGGGTTTGGATGAGCTTGGAGGTCGAAAATGGCAGATTGGGTTCGGGATGAACTCCATTCTGCATCAGTTAGGGCTATGCGACCAAATGGAAGCCATACGGCCGAATGAGGTGCGATTGAGGTTCATTCGCATGATTGAAGTTCTTTCGCACGATTGAGGAATTCATTCGTACGATTGAGGGCCAATCGCATGGGGAGTCATGCGACTAAGGGCCCAGTCGCATAGGTGCTCATCCGCATTAGTTTCATCCGCATGAGGTCTAGTCGCATTAGCTCCATTCGCATAGGACTCATCCGCATTGAGTCCATCCGCATGAGGTCATTCGCATGGGTGTACATTCGCTTGGGTGTCCATCCGCATGAGGTCCATTCGCACGACTGGGTGTTCATCCGCATAGGTGTTCATCCGCATGGGTCCATTCGCATGATGTTCAGTCGCCTGGAGGCCATGCGACTGAAGGGTGTCCATACGCCCAAGTAGGGTTGTTGTACTCGAGGAAATCTGTAGTTTAATTACTGACTTTTGGGGGAAAGTGCAGATGTAAGTTTTAACTTGGAAATTCTCGTAAGTTCATGTAAGATGACTGTTGAAACCTTAGAGGGTATGGTTGGCATGATGATGATGAAGTTGCATATTTATGCTTGATGTATGTTATGTATGTATGATGTTGCCCTGTATGATGTTGATGATTGTGTTTGTTGATGTTCCTGATTATGATGAATGCTTACCTTTCCTGTGGCTTTACGTGTTACGTTAATGAATGAATTGAAAGTATTATGTAACGTAAAGTGAAAGATGATGAAAAGAGGAACATGAAAGAATGCATGCATAGATAAACAAAAGTAATGAAAGTCTTGCAAGCATTGGATAACGAGACACGCCAATTATAAGGTGTTAGCCCAACGGTGTGCGGGTTCGCTACCCCGGGAGGATGCACATCGAGGTCCGTCTTTGTGATCGACCATTTGTATAGAACCTCTACCGCTTACCCCGGTACTGCGGCACCATGTTTAGCTGTCTATTTATAGACTTCGGCCCAGTAGCCATATAGTTTGGGGTGTAGCACATGGTATTGGTACGGAAGATATCAAATACGAAAGAAAAGATGTAATGATGAATGAACGAATGAAGAAGATAATAATGATATTATCTATGTGTATGTATGATGTGTGATCATGCAAAAGTAACGAACGGTTTTTAATGAAAGTAAAGTATGTATTATTAAAAACTAGAACTCACTCAACAACAAGTCACCCCCCGCTAAAAGCGGAAACACGGGGATGATGTAACGAGACCGGGATCGTCATAACACATGGTAAGCGATAGAGAGCAATATAAATAAATGATGACAAGCGTGTCATGACGACACCCGACAACAAGGGGACTTGTGTCGTGTTTAGTCAATGTTCACGACACATAGCATAAGCAACATGATAATGATAACACATATACAAATATGATGAAAATGTAAATGTTAATTCCCACAACCGGGGAACAAGTTTCAAAGATGATAATTGTTTACATGCGATAACATTGTTCAAAAAGATTGTTTATCAAACATGAGCTAAGTCCCAAAAATGCATCCTAGGGTCTCCACTAAGGCAGCACACCTAGATTCCTGGACTTGCATGATCACCTGAAAAGATATGCTTAAAACGGTCAACATAATTGTTGGTGAGCTCGCAGGTTTATGTAATAAAAATGTAAGTGATGCTGTAATAAATAAGCGCGTCGGAATACCGTGAATACAGTTATTACACAAGTAAATATCACATGACATGAGCTTTGCAACCAAACCTAGCGACGTACACAAAGAAATTGTCGGCATATATCACCCAAGGGCCCGTTCCTGGCCACTGATGGTACCAACTAGTATACCATCGAACGAGGGTGGGGGTGTCAACCCAGAGTAGTACTACCAATACCTAACCGTCGGTTCCCACACTGGAATAAATAGTTGCAAAAATAGAACCACACAGCAGACCCAAGCATGTATCAAATAGTACTTGCAACACAGTATCACGTTGATTCCTTGTATGTAAAATGTATGTAAGTGTACAACATAAAAATTGTGTAAGCATACTTTTCCCCCAATTTGTAAATGATTGAAATAGTGTATAAGCGTAAAAAGGGGCCACGAAACTCACTTGTTAGGTGGTAAGTATGTATGATCGATGTATCCCAAATGTTGAATGCAAATAAACAGTCAAACACCTATTGACAGGTATTGTATAGCATTAATGATATGATATATGTATATAAGCGCGCAATAATGATTGGTCGGTTCGGGTCGTATCGGATGGGTCGCGCACAGCACACACAGACTGACACACGTACTAGACCTTATGTAGATCCAAGTACAAGACATTGTCGCCACTAATGATGATGTTTAAATAAAAGTATCACTGTTATTAAGAAGAAACATTGAATAAGTGTCAATAGTTATAAGTCAATTTGGTCGTTGTAAAGCGTTAGTTAAATTTGTTCAAAATAGTTTCTGTGCTTTTTCTCGCGTTGACTTTAATCTTTGTGGCCGAACAATGGCATTATTGTGTTAGTGTTACCTCGACACCACACGACATACTCACACCACGCACAGGGGTCAAACACAACAAATTTCAGTCGCATAACAAGGTCAGACGCACGACTCAACCTCCTTTCGTGCGAATCACCCTCAATCGTGCGAATCAGCTTCATTCGTACGATTGAGCCTTCATTCGTATGATTGGCCTTCAGTCGTACCACACAACACCCAATCACACGACTCAACTTCCATGCGCACGAATCAACCTTCAATCGTGCGAATTAGCTACTTTTCTACGACTGAACCTTCATTCGTGCGATTGGACTCCAGTCGTGCGAATCACATTCATTCGCACACATTCAGTCGGTCACCTGACTCAATCGCACACAAACACTCAATCGCATGACTCAAACGCATACACTCATTCGAACGCATGACTCAATCGCACACAGACACTCAGTCGCACAAACTCAGTCGCACGACATGCCTAGTCGCACAACTCAGTCGCGCGATTGACTCAGACGCATGATCCAGTCGCACGACCTACTCAGTCGCACGGCTCAATCGCATGGATGACCCAGTCGCCTGATCTGCAGAATCGCGACTGTGGTCGGGAGGAGCAGCCCCGAGCTGCTCTAAACACGGGTTTTACACCACAAGGACCTCCAGAAACACTCAACAAACATACAACAAGCATAAAACACAAGCAAGGAGACCTCACACGCACCCATACGACCTTGTGTGTTCGGGTTGAACCCGAACACCCAAAACCCTAGTTTGGACAGCCGTGAAAAGGCTCGAAAAATGGACAACCAAAGACAACTACCTGCTAAGGAGGGGTAGTCTAAGCCGTAGATGACGTCAAGACGAAGAAACAAGACCTCTCGGGTCGGATTTGGTGCAAAATGGAGATGTGTGTGAAGAGGAGATGAAGGTGAAGAAGATGGTGAATGTGAGATTGGGGCTGGTAAGAGGGTATTTATACCCAGCCCAAGTTTGCAAAATTACAAGTTTAGTCCCTGCACTTAACCCCCGAGTTTTCCCAAATTTGTTCGGTTGAAAAACGACTTGTTAGGTGTTTTATATTAATTGTAAAAGTTCATTTAATGTTATTATGACTTAAGAAATGGTTATATTAAAACATTTATTTTTATTAAAATGATATATTTGACGTTTCAAAAATGAAAGTTTTAAGTGGTCTTTTTAGGTTAACACATGGTATAACGAATACACACACAACGATAACATTGCACACATGATATCCACATAAAGAGTCAAATAAGGATGAGGAATGACCAAATAGAGAATAGATGACGGACAAACACGTTAATTGACGGACCTTAAAGTGACCCAGTTGTTGAGAGAATTTCGTCCCGAAATTCAGCTGGAGTTAGGTCCAAGAGTGTCATCCTCGAAAAGATGTGGATATTTGAGTTTCATCTGATCTTCACGTTCCATGTAAACTCTGGCCCTCGTTTTGAATTCCACCTTACGCGAACATAGGTATCCTACTGCGCTTCAGTTGCTTGACCTTTCGATCCATGATCTCAATGGGTTCCTCAACAAAATGAAGCTTGTCATCAATCTTGATTTCCTCGATGGCACGTGAAGGGATTCATCGGCCAAACACTTCTTGAGGTTGGACACGTGAAAAGTATCATGACACCGCTAAGCTCTTGTGGCAACCTTAACCGGTAAGCCACTGGACCGATCCTCTCAGTGATCTCAAATGGTCCACGTATCTTGGGGCTAACTTCCCTTTCTTTCCGAATCGTACGACTCCTTTCCAAGGGGAAACTTTGAGTAACACACGATCCCCAACATTGAATTCTAGAGGCTTCCGACGATTGTCGGCATAGCTCTTTTGGCGATCTCACGCGGCTTTAAGTCGATCTTTGATTTGGAAAATCTTGTTCTGTTGTCTCTTGGATGATCTCGGGGCCTGTCAGTTGACTTTCACCAATTTCGGCCAAACAAACGGGAGATCTGCATTTTCTTCCATACAACGCTTCAAATGGAGCACATCCAAGCTGTATGGTAGCTGTTGTTGTAGGAGAACTCAATCAACGGTAAATGAGCATCCCAGCTACCTCCAAAATCAATTACACACGCTCTCAACATGTCTTCTAGCGTCTGTATAGTGCGTTCACTTTGGCCATCTGTTTGAGGGGTGATAGGCTGTACTCATGTCTACCGAGTAGTACCATCGCTTTCTGTAGTGTCTGCCAAAAACGTGAAGTGAATCTGCTATCTCGGCGGATATGATTGACACTGGCACCCCGTGCCGTGTTCACGACCTCTTTGATGTACAATCTCGCCAACTTATCCATCTTATAATCTTCTCGGATAGGCAAGAAATGTGCTGATTTTGTCATTTCGATCAATAAGGACCCATATTGAGTCATGTACCTGTTTGTTTGTAGGGAGTTTGGTAATGAAATCCATAGCTATGTTCTCCCATTTCCACTCGGGAATTTCAGGTTGCTGTAATAATCCCGATGGCTTTTGATGTTCAGCTTTGACTTTCGAACACGTCAAGCATCGACTGACGTATAAGGCAATGTCTTTCTTCATGCCTGGCCACCAGTATAGATCCTTAAGATTGATACATCTTGTCTGCACCAGGATGGATAGAATATTGCGTCTTGTGGGCTTCATCCATGACTAAGGTTCAACACCTAAGGTTCGAACACCTCCCCATCTGGGTACCCATATGCGATCCATGAAGTACTGAATACCGTCATCCTTGCGAATCATCTGTTTGTCTAACCCCCGGAATTCTTCTCCCGCAAGGTTCTCGTCTTTTAATGCCTCACTCTGTGTAATTTGAATCTGAGCTTTCAAGTTGGTTTGAATGGTCAAACCCACGCTCGTGCACGTAGTGGTTTCACACGTTCTTTACGGCTTAAGGCGTCAGCCACCACGTTAGCTTTCCCGGATGATACCGGATTTCACAATCGTAGTCACTGAGTTCTACCCAACGTCGTTAGCGCATGTTCAGTTCCTTCTGGTCCAGAATATGTTGAAGGCTCTTATGATCGGTGAAGATGATGCATTTGTGCCATACAAGTAATGCCTCCAAATTTTGAGTGCAAATACTACAGCGCCCAACTCAAGATCATGAGTGGTGTAGTTCTTTTCGTGCACTTTAAGTTGTCGCGAAGCGTAGGCAATCACCTTGTCCTTCTGCATTAGCACACATCCCAATCCTTGATGTGACGCGTCGCAGTAAACCACAAAATCATCTGTTCCGTCTGGGAGAGACAGTATAGGCGCGTTGCACAACTTCTCTTTCAACGTTTGGAACGCTTGCTCTTGTGCAAATCCCCAGTCAAACTTTTTGTCTTTCTGAGTAAGCAGGGTTAATGGTTGCGCAATCTTTGAAAATTCGCTATGAAGCGACGATAATAACCGGCCAATCCTAAAATTGTCGTATCTCTGATGGTCTCTGGGGCGTATCCCACTTCTTCACCGCTTCGATCTTGCCGGGATCTACGTGAATCCCGTCCTCATTGACCACATGACCCAAAAACTTCACTTCTCGCAGCCAAAATTCACACTTTGAGAACTTGGCGAAAAGTTTCTCTTCACGTAGCAGCTCCAGAATTGCCCGAAGATGTTCTACATGATCCTCTTTTGATCGGGAGTAGATAAGTATATCGTCTATGAACACGATCACGAACTTATCCAAGTAAGGTTTGCACACCCGATTCATTAGATCCATGAACCAGCTGGTGCGTTAGTCAACCCGAACGGCATGACCAAGAACTCATAGTGCCCATAACGAGTTCTGAACGCAGTCTTCGGTATGTCGTCCTCGAAAACCCTTAGCTGATGATATCCAGAACGAAGATCGATCTTTGAAAAATACGAAGCTCCTTGCAGCTGATCAAATAAATCGTCGATCCTGGGGAGAGGATATCGGTTCTTCACCGTTAACTTGTTCAGTTCACGGTAATCGATGCACATACGGAACGATCCATCCTTCTTCTTGACAAATAGAACCGGCGCTCCCCCACGGTGAATGACTCGGTCGAATAAGACCCTTCTCCAGTAGTTCCTGTAACTGACTAGACAACTCTTGCATCTCGGATGGCGCTAGTCGATAAGGCGTTTTCGCTACCGGTGTAGCTCCAGGAACCAACTCAATACGGAATTCCACCTGTCGTGGAGAAGGTAAACCAGACAAGTCATCTTGAAATACTTCTGGGTAATCCCGTACCACTGGAATATCCACCAGTTTCCTTTCCTCGTCTTTCTTTTCAACCACATGAGCCAGAAAAGCGTAGCACTGCTTTCGTAAACTCTGGCGTGCTTTCATGCAGGAGATAAGCTTTAACTCTTACCCGGTCGTTCTCCCTGAACCTTGAGTACTTCCCCGTTTGGCATAGGGATACGTACTACCTTGTCTCGACAGACAATCTCTGCTCCATTCTGCGACAACCAATCCATACCCACAATCACGTCGAAGCTCCCTAACTCGAAGGGTATCAAATCTATGTCGAATGTATGATCCTCCAACGTCAACGAACACTTCCTAATAATCTCATCGGCCTGAGCAACCCTACCATTGGCCATTTCTACAGAGTAGCTAGTTTCTAGCCTACTAGGACTCAAATCAAGTAATTGCACAAACTCAGAAGATATGAAACTATTGTCTGCTCCAGTATCAAATAATATAGACGCAAAGTGATGATTGAGTAAGTGCATACCCGTGACAACATTCGGGTCCTGACGAGCATCATTGGCTCCAATGACGAATGCACGTCCCCGAGCTGCGTTTCCCTGAGTAGCCGGCCTTGATTCCCAGCGATAGCCAACACCTGCTGCTGGTTGTTCCCCTGTTGACCCGGTGCCCGATTCAGCCTGGGGCACATATTCCTGTAGTGATCGGGGCTCCCACATTCAAAGCAAGCCCTTGCATTCCCGGCGGGTTAACCGCGTTGACGGGTGCTACAAGATTCGGTGCCGTTCTGCAATCTCTTGCCAAATGACCCGGGCGCCTTACAGTTAGCGCACACCCGGCACTGTGTCCCTGGGGATGATGATATTGCACCACCTGTCACATTTGGGGTGCGGCCCCACATACTCTCTCTTCTGGCCTGAGACACGGCCACAAAATTCCTGGTCGGCTTAGACCTCTTCTCAAACCTTCCGGCACTCGACCGGCTCGATTCCCCAACATCCTTCCTCTTCTCGGCCCTCGGCCCAAAACCCCTGTTCTAACCATCTCATCAGTCAGAGCGCCAGCTTTCAGAATTGCGCTCTGAATAGTAGGAGGAGCGGCTGCTGTAACCATCGCTCTAATTTGAGGCGCGAGTCCCCAATGTACCTCTCGATCCTCTTTGATTCCGGCGTAACCAGATGCGGAACCAATCTTGCCAGCTCATGGAAACGATCAGTATAAGCTGCATGCCCTGCCCCCACCATAGCATGATTCCAGAATTCATGCTCCAGCTTCTGCATCTCGTTGAGAGGGCAGTATTCCTCGGTGATCAAGGCTTTGAACTCGTCCCACGACATCTGCATCGCAGACTCTCTTCCTCGTGCCTGAATCTGGGTGTTCCACCAGATTAGGGCTTTACCCTGTAGAGAACAAGTGGCATACTTATCCTCTGGCTGTCGAGGCATCACTGATGTCAATTACTGCCTCCATCTTTTCCAACCACCTGGTTAGGGCTATCGCCCCACCTTTCCCGTCGAATTCCCTTGGCTTACAAGCCACGAACTCCTTGTACGAACATCCCCGACGAGCATTAACCACTCCGTTCTCAATACCGGCAGTACCACCATTTCCCGGTTTCCTGGTTGCTCTCGTTTCCAGTCGGGTTTCCGTTTCCCGTCTCAGTTTCTATCCCACCTTGGGCTCCATCATCGTTGCCACCATCCCCGTGAGGGTGGTGTTGTTGAAGTGCGTCGCTCACTTGGGCCACTATAGTAGGAATAAGCGCGGCCAATTGCTGAGCGATCAGGGCTGCCATGTCGGCGTTCCCTGTTCCTTGACTGTTACTGGCAGGAGCATCGTTTGCTCTTGGTGCTCTGCCTCTGCCTCGGCCTCTGCCCCTTGGGGCTTCACTCCCGCCACTACTGCTACGGGTGACTCTTCGAGGCGGCATGTTCTAATCATAAAAGGGTAACATATCAGCTTTAGTCACCATAAGACACAAAAGTATTCCACTTATCAAATTCCAATGTTCATGTTCCGGTCAGTTAAGACCACCATGCAGCCCATTTCAAGCATATTCTCGGTATACCGATGATGTTTATATATAGGGTTCCCCGCAGCGTTCCCACCACACCCACGATGTACCGAGAATGATGCCTGATCCGGTTACATGATACCCGACTTCCTTTACATGATATCCATAATAATCCATCAAGTCCATGTATACAATCACGTTTAGTCTAGCGGAGGTTGTCTATTTCCTCATCTTTCGAGGTTTCAGACATATCCTCCTCAGAGTTAATCTCAATGTCCAAGGTCAAGCGCAATAGCATGATCTGTGATGATCTCTTCGGGTTTAATACCCGGATCTGATTAACTAACTCGGCGCGCAGAGGGAACGGAAGATCCAATAGAAGCATCCCATAAAAGAGTGAGCACAAGGGCTCTCTCATAGGGTAGAAAGATCACATAACAAATAGATGAACAAATCAAGCAGCGAGGAACACATACACGAGATATAATATGCATACAGAGTCCTAGCATGCAAATCTACATGAAGGTTCCTAGGTTATAGTCTAGGTCAAGCGTATTTCCTAATTCTCTATAACCAATGGCTCTGATACCAATCTGTCACACCCCCCGCTAAAAGCGGAAACACAGGGATGTAACGAGACCGGGATCGTCATAACACATGGTAAGCGATAGAGAGCAATATAAATAAATGATGACAAGCGTGTCATGACGACACCCGACAACAAGGGGACTTGTGTCGTGTTTAGTCAATGTTCACGACAACATAGCCATAAGCAACATGATAATGATAACACATATACAAATATGATGAAAATGTAAATGTTAATTCCCACAACCCGGGAACAAGTTTCAAAGATGATAATTGTTTACATGCGATAACATTGTTCAAAAAGATTGTTTATCAAACATGAGCTAAGTCCCAAAAATGCATCCTAGGGTCTCCACTAAGGCAGCACACCTAGATTCCTGGACTTGCATGATCACCTGAAAAGATATGCTTAAAACGGTCAACATAATTGTTGGTGAGCTCGCAGGTTTATGTAATAAAAATGTAAGTGATGCTGTAATAAATAGCGCGTCGGAATACCGTGAATACAGTTATTACACAAGTAAATATCACATGACATGAGCTTTGCAACCAAACCTAGCGACGTACACAAAGAAATTGTCGGCATATATTCACCCAAGGGCCCGTTCCTGCCACTGATGGTACCAACTAGTATACCATCGAACGAGGGTGGGGGTGTCAACCCAGTAGTACTACCAATACCTAACCGTCGGTTCCCACACTTGAATTAAATAGTTGCAAAGATAGAACCACACAGTAGACCCAAGCATGTATCAAATAGTACTTGCAACACAGTATCACGTTGATTCCTTGTATGTAAAATGTATGTAAGTGTACAGCATAAAAATTGTGTAAGCATACTTTTCCCCCAATTTGTAAATGATTGAAATAGTGTATAAGCGTAAAAAGGGGCCACGAAACTCACTTGTTAGGTGGTAAGTATGTATGATCGATGTATCCCAAATGTTGAATGCAAATAAACAGTCAAACACCTATTGACAGTTATTGTATAGCATTAATGATATGATATATGTATATAAGCGCGCAATAATGACAGTTATTGTGTTAGTGTTACCTCGACACCACACGACATACTCACACCACGCACAGGGGTCAAACCAACAAATTTCAGTCGCATAACAGGTCAGACGCAACGACTCAACCTCCTTTCGTGCGAATCAAATCAACCCTCAATCGTGCGAATCAGCTTCATTCGTACGATTGAGCCTTCATTCGTATGATTGGCCTTCAGTCGTACCACACAACACCCAATCGCACGACTCAACTTCCATGCGCACGAATGAACCTTCAATCGTGCGAATTAGCTACTTTCGTACGACTGAACCTTTATTCGTGCGATTGGACTCCAGTCGTGCGAATCACATTCATTCGCACACATTCAGTCGGTCACCTGACTCAATCGCACACAAACACTCAATCGCATGACTCAAACGCATACACTCATTCGCACGCATGACTCAATTGCACACAGACACTCAGTCGCACAACTCAGTCGCACGATATGCCTAGTCGCACAACTCAGTCGCGCGATTGACTCAGACGCATGATCCAGTCGCACGACGACCTACTCAGTCGCACGGCTCAATTGCATGGATGACCCAGTCGCCTGATCTGCAAAATCGTGACTGTGGTCGGGAGGAGCAGCCCCCGAGCTGCTCTAAACACGGGTTTTACACCACAAGGACCTCCAGAAACACTCAACAAACATACACAAGCATAAAACACAAGCAAGGAGACTTCACACACGCACCCATACGACCTTGTGTGTTCGGGTTGAACCCGAACACCCGAAACCCTAGTTTGGACAGCCGTGACAAGGCTCGAAAATGGACAACCAAAGACAACTACCTGCTAAGGAGGGGTAGTCTAAGCCGTAGATGACGTCAAGACGAAGAAAACAAGACCTCTCGGGTCGGATTTGGTGCAAAATGGAGATTTGGTGTGTGAAGAGGAGATGAAGGTGAAGAAGATGGTGAATGTGAGATTAGGGCTGGTAAGAGGGTATTTATACCCAGCCCAAGTTTGCAAAATTACAAGTTTAGTCCCTGCACTTAACCCCCGAGTTTTCCCAAATTTTGTTCGGTTGAAAACGACTTTGTTATGTTTTTATTATAATTGTAAAAGTTCATTTAATGTTATTATGACTTAAGAAATGGTTATATTAAAACTTTATTATATTTATAAAATGATATATTTGACGTTTTCAAAAATGAAAGTTTTAATGGTCTTTTTAAGGTTAACACATGGTTATAACGAATACCACACAACGATAACATTGCACACATGATATCCACATAAAGAGTCAAATAAGGATGAGGAATGACCAAATAGAGAATAGATGACGGACAAACACGTTAATTGACGGACCTTAAAGTGACGGATGTCACAACAAAACGCTGACTGTTTATGTGTTTCCAGTTGGCAAGTAATGTTGCTGAGGATGGCGCTGCGAGGCTACTCAGCTCTTTTGGATGGCATCCATTTATATGAGGCTTTTGTGATGTAATGCAACAATGTAATTTGTAACTGGTTAACGATGTATTATTTGGCAAAAGCTTTTATAATGAAATGAAATCTCATTTTTAATGTTTCCGCTGCGATGCTTTATGAAATACAAATGTAATTATATGTTTTAGGTGCGATGAGGATCCAGCTGTAAGCGTCCCGGGAACGGGGCCTTACAAGTTGGTATCAGAGCCAAAGTTTAAGTGAAATGGGTAAATTTTCAAAATAAACCTTAACTTAAACTGAAAATAGGACTGAAAGGGAATGGGATGCCAATCTGAGTAGTTGCGTGCCATCAGGTATTTTCGTAATGTTAACCGGTATTACGTGCGCATGTTATGTGGTTTATGTGTTGTATGTAGATTTAGATACTGATGTAGTTAGGATAGGTAATGCTCGGGGTATGAAGAGTAAACTAAGTGGTTAATCACAACTGGGATGAATGGAGAATGGCCGTTGGTAGATCTTCTAAAGCTTCTATGGGTGGAGGTCGTGGTGGGCCTGGTGCTGAACCGCGACCCAAAAGAGGAAGGCCTAGAGTTGAAAAGGTGGTTCCTGAAGAACCTGAGACCCCTCATCTGGAGGCTGGGGATGAGAGTGCTAACTTGAGGGCTTCGGTAAAGGAGGCTGTTGTTGAAGAGATGCATCAGGTCATGCAGACAATCTTACCGTCTGTGGTGACCGAAGTTATCAAGGCTATAAAGGAAGAAGAAAGAAAGGAGAGAAACAGGTCCTCGGGGGGACGGGAGCAACCAGAGCCTGAAACGATTTTCTCTGATAATGAAGAAAATGAAGAAGAAGAGCCTGCGCCGGAGGCGGCACGAGGCTGTAACTATGGGGTGTTTATGAGATGCAAGCCCCCTACTTTCGATGGTAACGGCACTGCTGCTACTGCTCACCAGCGGGTGAGGGAAATGGAGGCTGTTCATGATATCAGTGAGTGCCGGGAGGACCAGAAAGTGAAATTTGCTACCCACTCATTTGTGGACTCGGCTCTTTGTTGGTGGGACAACATTGTCCAAGCCGAGGGTAACCGGGCGATAGGAAGGATGAGGTGGGAGAAGTTGCATAAGATGGTGATTGAGGAGTTCTGTCCTCATAGGGAGATGGATAAGATCGAGAAAGAGTTCCTGCAGCTAGAGGCGGGGACCATGACACACCAGCAGTACACCACCAATTCAACTAAATGGCACGGCTGGTGCCGGATCTGGTGGCGCCTCTGTCTCGAAAGATCAAGAGGTACATTCAGGGCTTGCCGGTGGATGTTCGCAGGCATATGATCGCCGCCCGGCCAAGAACGTATAGGTCGGCGGTCGATTTGGCAGGGAGGATATATGATGAGCGGGAGTTGGTGGTGACTGAAGCGAACAAAAAGGGTGGTGGTGATCGAAACTGGAACGGGAAAAGGTTTGGTGAGGTGATGCCTCGACGGGTAACAAAAAGGCACGGGTAGATGACCGTCGTGTGGCCACATCGGGAGCGGGATCGAAGAGGTGTGGCAAGTGAGGAAACGAGCATGCGGGAGAATGTAGGTTGGGATTGAATGTGTGCTTCAAGTGTGGGAAGATGGGGCATGTAGCAAGGGATTGCCGTGCGGGCAGATGTTTCAACTGTGGGGAAAGCGGTCACATGAGTAAAGACTGTAAGAAGCCGAGGGCTGAGGGTTCCGCGGTGAAGAAGACCGGGAGTGAAGGACCGAGGGCGAGCGCCAGGGCATTCACCATGACACAGGAGGAGGCTAGGACGGACCCTGACGTTGTGTCCGGTATGTTTCTAGTGAACCAAACTTTAGCTTCTGTGTTATTCGATTCTGGTGCTAGTAAAAGTTTTATTTCTGCTGCTTTCTGTGCTAAGCTGCCCGTTAGTAGTAGACGTGTTGATGCGCTCTTTGATGTAGAAACTGTCATAGGTAAGTCTACCAGAATTTCTGAGATGATAGAGGGTTGTGACGTGAAGTTAGAAGGTCACAAATTTCCGGTTAGACCATTCATGATGACCTTAGGTGGTTTTGATGTGGTTCTCGGGATGGATTGGTTAGCGGATTATGAGGCGAACATTGTGTGTCGCAAGAAGATGATTTGTTTGATAGCGCCCGACGTTAGTTTGGTGACGGTTTATGGTGATCGGGTTACTACGATTCCGAAGGTGATTTCAATGGCGGTGGCGGGAAAATGCATGAGGCGTGGATGTAACGCTTATCTGGCTTACGTAAAGGATGTGGATAGACCAATGCCACAACTGTCCGATGTACCGGTTGTGTGCGACTTTTCAGATGTGTTTCCCGAAGACCTACCAGGAGTGCCACCTGACCGTGAGATCGAGTTCCAGATTGACGTGATACCGGGTGCCCAACCTGTTGCAAAGGCACCGTATCGGTTAGCTCCGACGGAGATGAAGGAGTTTATGGAACAGCTACAGAAGTTGCTCGACAAGGGGTTTATCAGGCCGAGTATCTCTCCTTGGGGTGCTCCGGTCATATATGTGAAGAAGAAGGACGGTAGCATGAGGATGTGTATTGACTACCGTGAGTTGAACAAGTTGACAGTGAAGAACCGATACCCCTTACCGAGAATCGATGATTTGTTCTACCAGCTTTAAGGTGCCAGTTGGTTTTAAGGATAGATCTTCGATCGGGCTACCATCAGTTGAAGGTGAAAGAGCAGGATATCCCTAAAACAGCTTTCCGAACGCGATATGGTCACTACGAGTTCCTTGTCATGTCTTTTGGTTTGACCAATACGCCAGCTACTTTTATGGATCTAATGAATCGAGTGTGTCGGCCGATGTTGGATAAATCAGTGATCGTGTTTATTGATGATATCCTGATTTATTCGAAGAGCGAGAAAGAGCATGCCGGTCACATTCGGGAGGTTCTAGAGACGTTGAGAAGGGAGAAGTTGTACGCCAAGTTCTCCAAGTGCGCGTTCTGGTTGCGCGAGGTTTAATTCTTGGGTCATGTGGTGAATCCTGACGGGATTTTGGTGGACCCGGCAAAGGTGGAGGCAGTGATGCAATGAAAGTCTCCAAAGATGCCGTCCGAGATCCGTAATTTCTTGGGTTTGGCGGGCTACTACCGAAGGTTTATCCAAGACTTCTCCAAGATCGCTTCTCCACTAACTAAATTGACCCGAAAAGATGTAAAGTTTGTATGGGGTCAGGCTCAAGAGAAGGCATTCGAGGAATTGAAGGCGAGGTTGACTCAGGCTCGAGTTCTGTCATTACCCGATAGAAATGAAGATCTGGTGGTTTATTCTGATGCTTCTTACTCGGGGTTGGGGTGTGTGCTAATGTAGAGAGGAAAGGTTATAGCCTATGCATCCCGACAGTTGAAGGTTCATGAGGTCAATTATCCAACTCATGACTTGGAGCTAGCGGTCGTGGTCTTTGCGTTAAAGATTTGGAGGCACTACCTGTACGGAACAAAGTGCATCATATTCACTAACCACAAGAGCCTGAAGTACTTCTTTGAGCAGAAGGACCTGAACATGAGGCAGAGAAGATGGTTGGAGCTTATAAAAGACTATGATTGCGAGATCCATTACCATCCGGGCAAAGCCAACGTGGTGGCGGATGCCCTTAGCCGAAAGGAGAGACCCGAGCCGATTCGGGTGAAAGCTTATCAGCTGATCATGACCTCCGATGTAATGAAGCAAGTCAAGGAGTTTCAAGATGAAGCATTGAAAGAAGATCATCTTAACTCTGAAAGAATGAGAGGTCTGGTCGCAGAGTTAGGTGAAAACACACTCGGTGTTAGAACCCGATTCGGTGGTGTGTGGATTCCTTGTTTTGGGGATCTACGCGTGAAGATCATGGATGAAGCTCACAAGACTCGATACTCCATTCATCCCGGTGCTACAAAGATGTACCAAGATATGAAGAAAGATTATTGGTGGCCGGGTATGAAGCGTGACGTAGTGGAGTATGTGAGTAAGTGCCTTACTTGCTTGCAAGTGAAGGCCGAGCATCAAAAGCCGTATGGGAAGATCCAACCTTTGGATATACCGGAATGGAAGTGGGAGAACATCACCATGGATTTCATTACGAAGCTGCCGCGTACCCCGAAAGGATATGATGCCATATGGGTGATAGTTAACCGTTTAACGAAGAGTGCTCACTTTCTACCGATCCATGAGACATATTCATCTGAGAGGTTGGTTGATCTGTTCATCAAGGAAATTGTAGCTCGTCATGGTGTGCCGGTGTCTATTGTTTCTGATCGTGATACCCGGTTTACATCCAAATTCTGGAAGAAGTTCCACGACGCCATGGGGACGAGGTTACATATTAGCACGGCTTATCATCCCCAGACTGATGGTCAGTCTGAGAGAACCATCCAGACCTTGGAGGACATGCTTCGGGCATGTGTTATCAATTTTAGAGGAAGTTGGGATGACCACTTACCGTTAGCTGAATTCTCGTACAACAACAGTTATCATGCCAGCATTGGTATGCCCCCATATGAGATGCTATACGGTAGGAGATGCAGAACACCCGTTTGTTGGGGTGATATTGGTCAGAAGGAGTTAGGGAGCGTCGAGGTGATCGAAGCTACGACTGTGAAGCTTGAAAAGATCAAAGCCTTCATGAAGGCAACCAAAGATAGACATAAGTCGTATGCTGATAAACGACGCAGACTGATTGAGTTCCAGGTGGATGACCAGGTTATGTTGAAGGTCTCACCTTGGAAGGGTATCATTCGTTTCCGAAAGCGGGGCAAGTTGAGCCCGAGGTACATAGGCCCTTTCCGAATCATTGCTCGAGTAGGAGAGGTGGCCTATAGGCTGGAGTTACCGGATGAGTTAAGTGGAATTCACCCGACATTCCATGTATCTCATCTAAGGAAGTGCTTGGCAGATGAAGATATGATTGTCCCACTCGAAGATATTGAAGTAGACGAATGGCTCAATTATGTGGAGCAAACAGTGGCAATCATCGATCGAAAAGAGAAGAGGCTGAGGAACAAAACGGTTCCTCTTGTGCGTGTTCAGTGGAAGCACAAGAAAGGATCCGAGTCTACGTGGGAGACTAAAGAAGAGATGAGGCAGCATTACCCACGTTTGTTCGAGGAATAACAGGTTTCGGGGACGAAACCTATTTAAGGGGGGTGGACTTGTAACACCCGGTTATTTATTTTGAAGCCGACGAAAGAAGAAAATAAATAAAGTCCAAAGTCGAGGGACCAAACTCGCCAACGAGAGAAAGTTGGGTTATGGGAGAGTATTTGAGGGGATAGGGCAGCCCTCACTCCCCCACATTCACCCAAAATTCAGCCATAGAGAGAAAGAAGAGAGAAAAAGGGAGAAAAGTTGGTTCGGGTGGATTCTAGTGTGCCAAATCGTCGTGTAGCGAGTCCAATCGAAGCTCTTCTCGTTGTGGTCGTTTGTGTGAGTTCTAGGACCCCTCTTTTACATGTTTTCAACCGATTTTAGGGCTGGAACATATAGAAAACCCGTTTTTGTATGTGTGTGTTTGACCCATTTGTATGTGTTTGCGTGTGATGCGTTTGGAGTTTGTTTCTGGGCTTGTGTGTGCTTTAATGGTGTTGTGGTATGCATTCCTAAAGTTTAGGATGGTTGATTTAGGCATAGAATAGGTTTGGATGAGCTTGGAGGTCGAAAATGGCAGATTGGGTTCGAGATGAACTCCATTCTGCATCAGTTAGGGCTATGCGACCAAACGGAGGCCATACGGCCAAATGAGGTGCGATTGAGGTTCATTCGCACGATTGAAGTTCTTTCACACGACTGAGGAATTCATTCGTACGACTGGGGGCCAGTCGCATGGGGAATCATGCGACTGAGGGCCCAGTTACATAGGTGCTTATCCGCATGAGGTCCAATCGCATTAGTTCCATTCGCATAGGACTCATCCGCATTGAGTCCATCCGCAAGAGGTCATTCACATGGGTGTACATTCGCTTGGGTGTCCATCCGTATGAGGTCCATTCGCGCGACTGGGTGTTCATCCGCATAGGTCTATTCGCATGATGTTCAGTCGCATGGAGGCCATGCGACTGAAGGGTGTCCATACGCCCATGTAGGGTTGTCGTACCCGGGGATGTGCAGTTTAGTTACTGACTTTCAGGGGAAAGTGCAGATGTAAGTTTTGACATGGAAATTTCCATAAGTTCATGTAAGATGACTGTTGAGACCTTAGAGGGTATGTTGGGCATGATGATGATGATGTTGCATATTTATGCATGATATGTGTTATGTATGTATGATGTTGCCCTGTATGATGTTGATGATTGTGTTTGTTGATGTTCCTGATTATGATGAATGCTTACCTTTCCTGCGCTTTACGTACGTGTTACGTTAATGAATAAATTGAAAGTATTATGTAACGTAAAGTGAAAGATGATAAAGAGGAACATGAAAGAATGCATGCATAGATAAACGAAAGTAATGAAAGTCTTGCAAGCATTGGATCGGGACACGCCAATTATAAGGTGTTAGCCCAACGGTGTGCGGGTTCGCTACCCCGGAGGATGCACATCGAGGTCCGTCTTTGTGTCGACCAATTGTATAGAACCTCTACCCCGCTTACCCCCGTACTGCGGCACCATGTTTAGCTGTCTATTTATAGACTTCGGCCCAGTAGCCATATAGTTTGGGGTGTAGCACATGGTATTGGTACGGAAGATATCAAATACGAAAGAAAAGATGTAATGATGAATGAACGAATGAAGAAGATAATAATGATATTATCTATATGTACGTATGATGTGTGATCATGCAAAAGTAACGAACGGTTTTTAATGAAAGTAAAGTATGTATTATTATAAAACTAGCACTAACTCAGCAACGCTGACTTTTTATGTGTTTCCAGTTGGCAAGTAATGTTGCTGAGGATGGCGCTGCGAGGCTACTCAGCTCTTTTGGATTGCATCCATTTATATGAGGCTTTTGTGATGTAATGCAACAATGTAATTTGTAACTAGTTAACGATGTATTATTTGGCAAAAGCTTTTATAATGAAATGAAATGTCATTTTTAAATGTTTCCGCTGCGATGCTTTATGAAATACAAATGTAATTATATGTTTTAGGTGCGATGAGGATCCAACTGTAAGCGTCCCGGGAACGGGGCCTTACAACGATTCGGAATCCAAAGTCGATTCAAGAAGTACCACATGCCGTTCGGTTTTGTCTCCAGTTGTGACCAAACGTTAAACATCAAATCTTCATCTTTCCCTTCGTCGGTTAACGCCGCTTGTTGAGCCTCGCGAATGCATAACTCGAGATCACTATCAATCCTTATGTTTTGAAGCATGATAGTAGCCTCGTTGACATCCACATGAATCTCGGTATCAAATTCCCCTAACGTATCAAACCATTGCCTTCGATCTCGGATTTCTTGAAGCGAGACAGTCTTGTTGTGGACCTTGCGACTTAGCGCGTCGGCTACAACATTCGCCTTTCCAGGGTGATAGTGAATGTCATAGTCGTAGTCGCTAATCAACTCAATCCAACGTCTTTGTCTCATGTTGAGATCCTTTTGGTTGAACACGTGTTGGAGACTCTTATGATCGGTGTAGACTATGCATTGCGTCCCATAAAGATAGTGTCGCCAGATCTTCAAAGCGAAAACCACAGCACCAAGTTCAAGATCGTGAGTTGTGTAGTTCACTTCATGAACCTTCAATTGTCTTGACATGTACGCTATGACTTTTCCTCGTTGCATAAGCATAAGCACAACCAGACCTTGATTAGAGGCATCACAGTACACGGTAAAGTCGTCGTTTCCATCGGGGAGTGTTAGAATAGGAGCATTACACAACTTGCGTTTCAATGTCTCGAAAGCCTCTTCTTGTTCGGGTCCCCATTCAAAAAGTCGGTTCTTTTGGGTTAGCGCTGTTAATGGTTTAGCAATCTTCGAAAAGTTTGCTATGAACCTACGGTAATATCCCGCTAAACCCAGAAAAGAACGAACCTCGGTTGGGATTGTGGGAACACACCAATTTTTCACGGCTTCTATTTTAGCAGGATCAACATGAATTCCTTCGCTATTCACCACATGCCCTAAAAATTGAACTTCTTCTAGCCAGAACTCACACTTGGAGAACTTGGCGTATAGTTGCTCCTTCTTTAAAAGTTCAAGAACTTGTTGCAAGTGCATCTCGTGATCAATTTTCGTCTTGGAATAAATAAGAATGTCATCAATGAACACGATCACAAACTTATCCAAATACGGTTTACATACTCGATTCATGAGATCCATGAACACGGCAGGTGCATTGGTCAAGCCAAAAGGCATAACCATGAACTCTTAATGTCCATATCGAGTACGAAAAACGGTCTTTGGAATGTCGTCATCGTGAACACGTAATTGATGATACCTAGAATGTAGATCGATCTTTGAAAATTAGGTCGCTCCTTGGAGTTGATCAAAGAGGTCATCGATTCGAGGAAGAGGATATCGGTTTTTGATGGTAAGCTTGTTGAGTTCCCGGTAGTCGATGCACATATGGAATGAACCATCTTTCTTCTTCACAAACAGCACAGGTGCACCCCATGGTGAAGAACTAGGACGAATGAAACCCTTATCGGTCAACTCTTGTAGTTGACTAGCTAGTTCTTGCATTTCAGACGGTGCAAGACGATAAGGTGATTTAGCCATAGGGTTCGCACCAGGGATCAAGTCAATCTTGAACTCAACTTCTCGCATAGGAGGTAAACCCTTAAGATCCTCGGGAAACACTTCGGGAAAATCTCGCACGACAGGAATGTCTTTCAGTTCCTTACCCTTGGCTTTCGTATTAACTACATATGCCATGAAAGCTACATAGTTCTTACTTAAGCACTTTCGGGCCTTGATGCAAGACATAAGTTTGAGTCCTTGGGATGGTTTCTCCCCAAAGACCTTCAATGTATCACCCTACGGTAAGGGAATTCGAATGCACTTTTCGAAGCATAAGATTTTCGCGTGTTGCTTGGCTAACCAATCCATGCCGATTATAACATCAAAGCTTCCCAATTGCATAGGAATAAGGTCGATGAGGAACTCGTGCTCGTTAAGACTCAAGGTACAATTGCGTATTAGACATCAACGACGATCGATTTTCCATCGGCGACTTCGACCGTGGAGGATCTTTCCAGATTAACACGCGGCTTAGAAAGTATAGGCTCGAACTCCAAGGACACGAAACTCCTATCCGCACCCGAATCAAACAATACGGAAGCATAATGACTATTTACAAGATACATACCTGTTTGGTAATAACCTATTATTGGTATGATGAACACAGGTAGGAATTTTTACAAGACAAAGAACGATTAAAAAGAAATTCAACGACGTACCATTCACCACGTCATTGTTGGCTTGAGCTTGATTGGCGTTGATGTTGAAAGCCCTTCCACGAGTCGGTGGCACAATTCCCGCATTGCGAGGACATTGCGGACGAATATGACTAGGCTCGCCACAGTTATAGCAGGTTCGGTTGGTAAGCATCGCAGTGTTGTTTGGCGCGCGAAGGCAAGTAGCCACCAAATGCCCATACTTCCCACACAACGAGCAGACTCGGCATGGAATGTTGCTCGCATGGTGGTACTTGCATGTATTACACATCGGATATGGCCCAGCATAAGCTCTAGCCACGGGAGCTTGATTCGCAACCACCATTTGTTTTTTAGGAGCATTTGGTGCTTTCACAGCGTAGTTGCGTGTCGGGTTGAACTTACGCTTCTTGTTTTGAGAGGATGACTCGGCCCTTACCTCCCTTGTTGCCTCGGGTGTCACCTTCGCAGCAGTTTTGGCACCCTTCACCGACATAGTGCCAGCCCTAATATGATTCTCGGTGAGCTGCGCGGTGATAGTAATTGCCTCTTCCAAAGTCGTGGGCCTACTACCCACCACGGCATCTTGGATTTGAGGTGGTACCCCTTTGATAAATTTCTCAATGTTGCGGGGCACGGTGTCCACCATGTGTGGTAAAAGCATACTCAACTCTTGATGCCGGGTCGAATAAGCCAAGTGATTTCCACCATTTTGCTTAAGATTCCAGAATTCTTCCTCCAGCTTTTGCAACTCGCTCCTCGGGCAGAACTTTTGGATCATTATGTCCTTAAATTCTTCCCAAGATAATGCCAAGGCAGCTTCAGTCCCTCGGTTCCTCTTTTCACTATTCCACCATGTTAGTGCCCGTTGTTGAAGGACACTTGCAGCATAACAAACCTTGAATTCATCGGGACACTCGCTCACGATGAACGTGTTCTCCATACTTTCAAACCACTCGAGAAGTCCAGTGGCTCCTTCTTTTCCACTAAAACTAGTCGGTTTGCACGAGTTGAAATGTTTGAAGGTGCATGTGCAATTCTTTCCACCTTGGTTGTTGCTGTTTTCTCCTTGACCATTTCCATTGTTACTGGAATTGGTCATTAAGGTGCTATTGAGTTCAGCGACCATGGTTGGGATGACGGCAGCCATTTGTCGTGCAATCATGGCAGCTAGCTTACGGTCGGAACTTTCACGCTTTCCATGGTGACGAGATATGCTGGATATACAAAATGAGTTAGTTACAGGAATGAGGATAACAAGGATAGTAGTTTTAAACAAGAATCAGTCAAAGGTTGTAAGGCACATGGAATGGTTCCATTTGGTAACGCATTACCATTTGGAAACATTGACACGTCAAGGTAAATTGACCCATTTGCCCTAGAAAATTATGTATGTTGACCATAGTTTATCACTCATCCTAGAAATACCCAGGTAAGCATAACTAGTCCCGTAGGATTTATGCGAAATGCTTACCTTAGCCCGAAGGCCTTTTGCCAGGAAATCCAGAATGCGGGTGTCTATGTGTCACACAATATTTCTTAAGTTCATGGAATCAAAACCTTGATGAGATTTGTATAGATTAGACATAAAGTCTAAAGATTTAAACCATAGATATAAAGCATACGAACGCACGTGTCGTCGAGAATAAGATTAAGAAGTTTCATTCGTCGGGGAGAGTTAAAGAATCAAGAATAAGTCTAGGGAAGACAAGTAACAATCTTTAGGCATTTACAAGGCAATCCTATACTAAGGAATCAAATTGCACATAAGGAGGCATAGCATTATGTAGCATGCAAACAATATATTTTTTTACAAGATAGAAATATGATTCTATAAGGTTCATGCATAAACTACAATCTAGGTCACCATTTCTAATAACCTAAATCCCTATAGTTATGGGCTCTGATACCAATCTGTCACACCCCAACCTTGACGGCGGAAACGTCGAGATGTGAGGGTTAAGATCGTTCACAGCCACATAACGCTATTATAAACTCAAATATATTATTCATAAGTTCCAAAGATAACATTACAAACATAAGTCTCAAATAAAGAAATCAACATGCATAAAAGAAATATTTCATGTCCATCCATTTATTTAACTAGGTCCATTCCTAGGTGTGAATAAGCTTCAAAGATAGCAATCAAACTTGCGCGTTTCCTGAAACATGTTAAAAATAAAAGGTCAACATAAAGTTGGTGAGATTTCCATAGTTTTCAATACATAAGTATATAAAACGTGGCAATTCATGTCATGAAATTAGTGAACAAAGTAACTAGGGATGTAAGACAGATGCACAATCAAACCTTGACAGTTTACAAGTTCTCACGTTTACAAGTTTATACGATTAGCTAAGTGTACTTGGATTAACCAAGCAGGCTTGTCAGGCCCATAGATCTATGACGTCGCCAAGCTAGCAATAGTTAATGATTGTACATATAATCGTCAATACATGGTAATTACAAAGATCAACTAACCACAACATATACGTGATTTGCCAAGAGTTTACAAAAATCAAACGAGTTTACAAGTGCAATGATTATAAGGTAACATGTTTCACCCCAAAGTGTGAAAATATGAAAAAGGGGTATAGAAATACTCACTTGATCAAATAAGTATATAATTGACGATTAATAAAAATTATAATAAGCAACTTCCAACGTAGTTCTTCACACGATACCTAAATATATATATTTTACAAGTTTAAGTTTAATAATAAGATTAACGTTTTATCGTGAACTAGAGTTCAATTTGATGTTTGGGGCTTTATCAATTATATTTAACAAATGGAAATCAATTATATTTTCTTGGAAAAAATAGATTTATATTTTATATAAAGATGTGAAATAAGAATAAGATTTATAATAATTTTGTAATATATATAAAGTTTAAATAAAATTTTATAACCAAATAAAATGAACACGATTTAAACAATAATTTAAAAGCAATGATTGAAATAATAGTTTATGTAGATTATACTAGTATTGAAAGTCTAAATTTTATAAAAATATACTAACTATATCATTAGCTTTAGAATATTAAATAAAAATACAAGTATATTTTTATAAATAAATTACAGAAAAATAATTAAATGGTTTTAAAATGAACACAGTTTATAAAATAATTTTTTTATAATTTTTAGATATTTTTATATATTTTTAAAAGCTGCAGAAGATCCTAAAAAAATGGAGGTCGCCGGGTTCAAACCCGGGACCTCTAGTATGGAATGTGTGTATGGAACCAGCAAACCAAGGCCTCAGTCGCGGTTTATATTGGTTCCCAAATTGTTATAAACCCAAGTTAAGAGATTTCCCCAAATCATAAGAACCCTAGAATCGGGTTACTACAAATTGAACCCAAATTCGTTGTTGATAATGAAATCAAACATAGGGCTTCTGTTCCCCACATGAATTCGAGTATATAACCATGTTTAATTACCCGGTTGGAGATAGATTCGATGATGAACAGGTAGAAGAACAGGTCCGACTGAGACTTGACTCAATTTGTGAGCAAACGACTATGAAAACCAAATTAAACTCGAGGGTAGCTTCGAATGTTGTTCTAGACTCAAAACCCCTTACCAATTTCAAGTCAAATTGTTCAGAGAGAGGGTCTCGATCAGGTTGCAGACTTGCGATGAGAGGGGAGAGTGAATTTGATGTTTGTGTGCTTTCAGGTGAAATTAGGTGTTGGGAAATGTTTAGAATCACTTAGACGATCGTTTAGGTTAGTGTAATTAGTTTATTATTACAATTTATTGCCCAAACGGCTATGGGGTTTAAGATGTTTCGGTTATGCACTTGATTGGGTGGTAACCGATGTTTTAATCTTAATTATTAAGTGCATTCATGTTCGAATCATGCACACGAACCGATTTGGATCGGTTTGGGTTCAAAAATCGGATGGTTTCGGTGATTTGGAGCTCGCCGAACTTCGGCCGGAGGGTGGCCGGAGTCCAAGCCGGAATTGCGGGTTTAGAAAGTTTGGGTTTTGGTTAATTACACAAATGGTCCCTACGGTTTATTTCTTAATATTTCATGCACAAACTTTAATATTTAAAGTTTCAAAATTAACATAATAACCCCCTGGACTTAAATAAACTTTAAGTTTATTAAATTTTCCAAATTATTATTATTTGTAACAACATTATTATTATTATTATTATTATTATTATTATTATTATTATTATTATTATTATTATTATTATTATTATTCTTAGTTTTTATTATTATTGTTATCATTTTATTGTTATAATTACTATTATTAATATTATCATTATTATTATTATTATTATTGTTATTATTAGTATTATTAATATTATTATTATTATTATTATTTTTATTATTATTATTTTTATTATGATTATTATTTATTTATCATGTAATAATTAATATAATTAACTTTCAAATTAAAGAATTAAAGACAAAATAAAGAAATAAACATAAGTAACCCATGAGTTTCATATTTGGCAACAATGGTCCTTACAAGAATAACAACGTTAACTTTTAATTAACCAAAATTACATGATGTTACACACGCACACTCTCTCTCTAATTAGAAACACTCGGTTGATTCACTTTCTATACAATTTTAGATCTAAATAAAAAGGGAACAAAGGTGAATGCAATCACAGTTCAGTGTACTCGGAATTAATCAAGAAGAAACAAACAGAGGTATGTGTATTATGATAGTAGTGAACCGATATCTGTTGCATGTGTTTAGAAAATTCAATAATTTAAAGAAATTGGGTTCGAATTGTTTTTATTGATCATAAACATTTGATTAAATGGGAAGTTAGGGTTATAATCAAATAGTTTTCAGTATGTTTTACGTAAGTGTTGATAAAGAAATAGGGTTGCAATGGGTTTTGTTTTGATTAGTGCTTATTTGTAACCAAACATCAACCACTAAATATATGTTGGTAATGATAATTAGTAAACTGTAACCAAACATTCAGACACATTTACCTGACATCATTAGGTGCAAGTATTTCAATATTAACCGTTACATATACATAGTCAAACATCACCCATTGCATATATGAACTTAATAACCATATAATATACTAATCAATAAACTATAGTAATGAACTATTAATTATCATAACAAAATCCAATAGTGATATTATAACATATAACTTACATAAAACCCCCAAAAATCCCATACAAAAATTCTAAACATAAAGACATACTTAGTTCCAAAAGATACTAGTACCATAACATAGAACTTACATAAAAAAACCCAAAATTACAGTCTACTTTATACTGTCTTTCCACAAGTCTTCTGCTTCCATCATTATTTTGTCTCTATATATGTTAAGAGAATACTACACTGCAATTCTTTCACTTCTCATCCTCATATTGGATGACATCTGTATGCAGATGAAAAAATAGCAACTGATTACACCTACGTATGTAGTAGATGAAAATTACCAGTCTTACATTTTACCATTTGCCTACAATAAACCACACATATTACATATCCATTATGCACAACAAAAATATTTCAGCTACAGAACCTTAAGGTAAGTGGTTACATATACGGAAAGTGGACCACTAGCATCTTACATATACTGAGCATGGACCACAAGCATCTTACATACACGGAATATGGATCACAAGCATCTTCCATATACAAAATTTAGAACACATTCACTAATTACACACATAACATTTATGTGAAAACAACAATATTATGTAAAGACCAAAGAAAACCATGAAAACTAATAACATAATTCATAATTTTTAATTTTTTTGTTAAAAGGATATTTAAGTACTTGTTACGTATATGTTGAACATAAATACGAGAATGAAGAGTGTTACGTATACGTAACAGTATGTCAAATGAAAAATGGTTTATACGTAACCCATATGTGAAAACCACTAAGAAAACCACAATGTTATGTGAAAACTAGAGAAAACCAATGAAATCGATCACATAACTTAAAAAAATTTATCACTACCCTTTATATTTGTGTGTGTGGGTATATAAATAAGGGTATGAATCAAATGAAAAACCATAGCATAGTTTTAAATATACGTCACATATAGGTTACGTATACGTAACCATTTTTCATTTGACATAGTGTTACGTATACGTAAGACTCTTTATTCTCATATTTATGTTCAACATATATGTAACAAATACTTAAATATCCTTTTAACAATTAAAATAACATAAAAGTTATGAATTATGTTATTAGTTTCTGTGGTTTTCTTTGGTTTTCACATAATTATTGGTGGTGGATCCTAAGAAAACCATAAGTATTAAGAAAACAATAAAAAACATTTTTAAACCATTGATCACTTTAGATCAATGGCCAAGACTAAAACGACATTATTGTAATTAATTTGAAAATCATTTGACAGATTTCAATAGGAGAAGGGCAAATTAGGAAGAACATGTACAAGCTTCAAATGGTAACCATCTAATATAATCAATAGTCATAACTAAATCCTAAAAATCTCTCATTCACGCACACTCTCTCTCGAATCAGAAACATTCGGTTGATTCACTTTCTATACAATTTTTTGTCTAAATAAAAAGGGAACAAAGGTGAATGCAATCACAGTTCAGTGTACTCGGAATTAATCAAGAAGAAACAAACAAAAGTAATGTGTTTAGAAATTCAATAATTTAAAGAAATTGGGTTCGAATTGTTTTTGTTGATCAGTAAACATTTGATTAAATGGGAAGTTAGGGTTATAATCAAATAGTTTTCAGTATGTTTATGTAAGTGTTGATAAAGAAATAGGGTTGCAATGGGTTTTGTTTCGATTAGTGCTTATTTGTGATGTTAGGAGGTTGTAAAGTTATGTAACATTATTGTTTTGATTAGGGCTTTTTTACGATATTATTATGTGTTCATTTAGTATTCCATATATATAAGTTGTGTGGTTTCTTGTTTTTTAAAGGTTCCATATATGTATGTTGTATGGTAGTCTAAAATGTGTAGGTTCTCTAAATGTTATGTGTGTGATAAGTGAAGGTGTTTTAAATTCTGTATATTATATATATGTATAGTCATACAATATTTATAGTAAAATAAGTATAACTAATAGAGGAATAATTTATTTCAAAACCATTTCAAACTCGATTACAGACAATGTTAGCAGACATGAAATCCTAATAAACCAATACTTCAAATTTGCAAATTGTTTTTATGAATTCTGATGTAAAAAAAATAAAACCACATTAGGATATAGACTCGTGTATTTTACGAGATTGTATATTAAACTAAGAACAAGAAATCAAACAAAATTTAAAAAAGATGAAATGAGTTAATCAACATGATCTGGGAAGAGTTACACACTAAAACAAAAAATGAGGTCTTTTTTAAAATCTTGCCCAGAGTAAAAAAAATGATATGGGTTGATCTAGTTTGTTTTTCCAGTTTTGGGTTTCTCTTAAGGGGTTGGGGTTATGGTACTAGCTAGGAAACAAATAGATATGTACTATTAAAATAAAACATATCTTACAAACCAAGGTCGTACATTTGTCTTTACAAAAACAGTATAAAAGGAATCTATCTATTATAATAAAAAAAATTTTGGGTGCATACTTGACACAATTGTAGATCTACTGATTTTAATTTTCTTGCTTCGAACTCCTATTAAATATATACGTAAACTACAAATGATATTATTTATTTTTAGATTAAAAATAGGTTTTAATAAATTGAACAATGTCTTTTTATAAATGTAATTTTAAAGAAATATTTTTTATAAAATAAGAGAATATTCTAAAATATCAAACTTTTTTAAAGTACGTTATATTTTAAAATAAGTTTCTTTTTAAATAAAATGTTTATAAGCCAAAGTAATTAAAATTCAGAATTATAATAAGGAAAATCTTGGAGTGACATTTTAAAAACAGTTAGTTTATAATTATTTTTTAAACAAAAACCAAAAACCTTTAAAATATTTTCCAAAAAAATTACTCTTTATTTTATTACTTATAGTATTTATTAATACGTAATTTCAATATTCATATCTTAAAAAATCACTTTATACTTAATAAATTTATGTTATTACCTACTTAACATTTTGTTTATTCATCCGTGAAATACACGAGATAGTAATCTAGTATGATTAATAAATCATTACTATATATAATTGTTTTATCATTTATATATTTTGTGCTATTGAAATTAACATTAAAAATACGGATTTAATAATAATCATATCTGAAGTTGTGATTCTAGTTTCCTTTTGAGAAAGTCAGTGAAATATTTAAACAAAATATTAAATTCATCTAAATTTACACAATAATTCATCTTCTAGTTTTCTGCACATTCGCCGCACCAAAGGCCGCTACGTTGGTATAATTTTCTCAGCCACAAAAGTCAATAATAGGAGGACAGCGCACGTGCCAAAATCAATCAAACACTATCTCTTTCAACCCTTTATATAATCACATTGGCTATGAAACATTCAAAACAAATAATCAAATGGGAAATACAATTGTGATGCTAACACCTCTGATCCATGGAGTCGTGAAACTAGCCGGATTAACACCACAAACCATAGAAATAGAGCCCGGAACCTTGATGAATATTTGGGTTCCAAAAGAAACCATCACTAGAAATGATGATCATAATATTATATATGTTCCGCCTAACAAGCCTGCAGTACTACTCCTCCATTCTTTCGCAATGGATGGAATATTCACATGGTTTTTACAAGTTTTGGCCTTGACCCGGGACTACGCGGTCTACGTGCCTGACTTCTTGTTCTTTGGTGGCTCGATCACCGATAGAAACGAGAGATCAGCGAGTTTTCAGGCCGAGTTTGTGGCTAAGGGGTTGGGGAAACTAAAAGTGGAGAAAGTTACACTTGTGGGGTTAAGTTATGGGGGGATGGTTGGGTTCAAGATGGCTAATATGTACCCCGAGTTGGTCAAGTCTATGGTCGCGTCAGGAACCGTCGTAGAGTTGACCGAATCCATTAGCCAGGAGGCGTATAAGCATCTAGGTCTAACGAGATGGTCCGACCTATTGATGCCCGAAACGATAGAGGGCTTGAAGAGGATGCTTTCCATTGGCTTTCATAAGGTCCCGTGGCTTCCTGATTTCATTTATCGAGATTTTCTTGAGGTAAAGTGTTTATTTATACTTCATCACGTTGTTTTTCTTTTTTTCTTTCTTAACATACACTCTCTCTATTATACTATTAAAAATCATCACACTGCATTTTATATTTTAATCCATAAAGTTTTGGTTGGAGACTACACGATTTCATCTCACGATCGATATCCCATTCAATGATTTGTATCACGTATTTAATTTGCAACAATTACATTCGCTAACTTCAATGATTGATTTCTTATGTATTTGTATTACCGATAAAATACTCGTATTAATTTTTTGTTAAATCACCAAACCCTCGTCAATTGATGAGAAGAATACACCATCTAACATGAGGATTTTTTTCATTGGATACACCTGTCTTTAATCTTTAAGTAATAATATAAAGAGATATGTAGAATTCCTATTGTTTTCATAGACAAAATCAAATTTAACATATTTGATTATATGAATTTCAATCTCAAAGTCATAGTGTAAATAAAATAATGATGTTATCTTTTATGTCATTTGCACGCAGACAATGTTTAGCAATAGAAAAGAAAAAAATGAGCTGTTAGAGGATTTAGTTGTCTCTAACGAAGACGCATCATCATATACCAACTACCCACAGGTAACATAAAATTTATTATCTTAATCCTCAAAAGTTACTTTTAAATAAATAATGATATCATATGAAAAGTACACTTTGTTCATCACCTATAGTTTATGTTTTAATTTGTGGTAGGAGATACATATGTTATGGGGAGATGATGACAAGATCTTCGATCTTGACCTTGCTATGACAATGAAAATGTAAGTCTCATCCCCTTTGTGTGAATATATGAATTAATTATATGAGTTACGTATACTTAACTCGTTACACATTAATAACTCATTAGAGTTATGAAAACGTTATAGTCTAATATTGTTGCTATGTTTTATGATATATAGGCGCTTGGGAGGCAAAACATCGTTGGAGTGGATAAAGGATGCAGGACACCTAGTACCGTTAGAGCAACCATTCAAATACAACAAACGTCTTAAATGTATTCTTGAACATGTTACAAAGAATCATTAATGTAGTGATTGATTTATCACGTGTGTTTATGTGCACAATTTACAAGATTATGTTAGATACTTATGTATGTGTGTCTTAATTGTATTTATTTCTTTTATCACAACATTATTAAGTATATAAAAGTATGAACTTTTGGTTAAGTAAATGATTGTATTTGCAATATTTACACCGCTTCTACATCTTTGATTTTTCATGGTGGTTTTTAGATATTATAATAAAAAAATATGAACTTTAATCAACGTGAAACTCACACATAAAAAAAAAAAGTATTTTCCAGGTCAACCCTTCGGTGCTTACAAATACAAAAACCATGCGCGTAATCTACTATTTGGAAGCTGTTTAAGGTTTTCTCGATTTGTGTCACTTTATTCGACAAAATCCAATAAAATTTATCACAATTATTTGAGATGTTAGGTGTAAAATCACTATTATAGCTAGAAATTAACCATGTGCGTTGTAGTTGGTTTTTACTCTCCAAACCTATGTCACAGCCTATTTGTTTTGACTAAGATTAATTTGTATAACAGAAATTTAAAAACACCAAAAAGTAATAAAATAAATAAAAAAACAAAAAGCAATATGAAAAGTAATTAAAAAGAAACTAAATGGTAATAAAGAAATTAAGAAAACAAAAAAAAATTGTCAAAAAATTCGAGAAAATCAGTCACAATAATTTCAGTATTTTGTTAACATTTTAATTAATTTCAGTTATTATAACCTCTTTAGTTAAATAAGCAAAAGTACTGCCACTTGTGTTGCTAGCTTAATGGTAAATACTAAAAACTATGTATGAAAAAATAAATATGCTTAATATCTTTGTTAAATTCAGATAAACTATTATAGTATATTTATTGACATAAAACAAAAACTAGATTGAACTAAGTATACAAATCATTTTAAAATGACAGCCCCGATAATTAGAGGTGTAACACAATCCTAAAAATCCATAACATAGAGCCGGCAATGATTCATACATGTAAGATTCATAATTTTAAAAAAGGCTACACATGTGTTTTGTATCATATTCTAATAACATTCCTAAAAAATATTGATAACTAAAATTTCCAATGGAACGAAAAGCAGTTAAAAATCATGACTTGATCACTTGGAACGGATAATTAATAAATTGGGATCTGGATTTGATAACCTACAGCTTTTATCCAATTTAAAAAGTCATAAAATAATAATCTTGATACATACCCATGTGGCAGTCCCATTGCCCATGGCCACTCCTACTGTTTACATTTGATAATTGTTCTTGCTCTTCCATCTACCGTCTCTGGCTCTCATATGTTTTGGCCACCAGTGTCAGACTTTAGAAAGTGACACTCTCTTGCTATCTTTTCATTTCCTATATACTTATAGCTTTATACCCCACCTAACCACCCTTTACTAGTGATGAAACAAGAACTTCTTATTTGCGTGTCACTATTATATTTTGCCATGTTATTACATTTAAATGGTTCAAGTTATATTTATTTAGAAATTAGTACATAGAAACCAATAAAGTTAATGTGACGAATCACTAGACCTCAAAACCCTCATGTAGTTACACCTTACTTATCCTTACATAACAAAAAAAGAGCATAAACATTTTGACATACTAAAAGTAAGTCCTTCACATCGAAAGAAAAGAGACAAAAGAAGAAGCAAAGGCATATTTGGTTAAAAAGAACGTGTATTTGCCATGTAAAATGTTGGATTTGTGAATGTTTTAGGTGTAGGAACCATGTTTGTGATTCTTCTTCATTAAGTTGTTAGCGCTAATTATTCTTTATATATACACATGTTATTTATTGTAATCTTTATATTGAGCAAATAAAGATAAACCCCTAGTTGTTGTCCATGAAAGTAGGACTTATATCGAATTCTAACCACATTAAATAACGTTTTCTTATTTATTGTTTTCTATTGTTCGATTGTGCCTTGTGCGTTAATTCCATTGCGACCATTGAAACTTAACAAGTGATATTAGAGCTTGAGGCTCCTGTTCGTTCTAACCCCCCCCCCTACTCTTTAGGGTTTGATTTTTTTAAGGTTGTGGATCGATACAGTTTTGTTGTTGACACATTGTTTTTTACATTAAGATGATTTCATAGTGGATTTTTGGTTCGAGGTTGAATAAAAAGGCGATTAGGGTTCACGATTGAAACTCCTGAGAGTTGCTGTCTTTCTTTTCATGTGTTCATGTTGGGTAATATATATCGGATTTAACTATTAAAGGCGGGAATTTATTATCAAAAAAACTCTTGTTAGTTTTAAAAGCGGACACAATTTTACACGATTCATACTTAAATACCCGAAACAAGCATCCAGTTACATGCGCTTAAACAAAACATAAACGCATCCATAGCGCGTTTAAAGATTCTACCTTTTGACAATCAAACCAAAAATCAAACATGAAAGATGCAACAATGTCTCCGTTAGTGGAACAATTCATGAAAAAGATCCAAACCTTGTGTAGAGTGCAACTAGGAACAAAAAGTTCTGGCAACGATGGCTGGGGCTAACGGCTTCAACTTGGATGTGAATGGCGGTGTTCGGTTGAGAGAGAGAGAGAGAGAGAGAGAGAGAGAGAGAGAGAGAGAGAGAGAGAGAGAGAGAGAGAGAAAGGGGGTTGTGACAGCTAACTTTCACGAGGGATTAAGGTTTTCCCTGATTTCTTATTTATAATCTTATATTTTACAACTTCCACCTCTGGTAATTAACGTTAATCCCCTTAGCAATGGACCTTCACTTAGCAACTACCCTCGTGGTTTATTAATTAATATTAAATTAACTAAACCTATAAACATTTAAGTTATAAACTTTGAATCTTTAAATTAATTTCTTTTATTAATTATTTCACTAAATAGTTAATCAATAATTATTTCTCTAAATAATCAAACACCATTAGTTTATTCCTTGTTTTGTGTATAATAACATGTAACCGTTAGACCATATTCTTTTGTAGTTGTCCAAAGTGTAACTCTTTCAATCGTACCTCGGTGGTAACGTTAATATTATAGACGATCGGATATCTAATATCCAACAAACACCCACTTCGACATTTTATCGACTAACTGACGCAACATAGACAGTGGTGGATGCCTAGCGGTATCTCACTGCCCTAGCAATGTATGACATTTTATAGTCATAAACTAATTCGGTGTATTCATATAATTACATACTAAACCAATTACTATATCCACGGTAACTTTATTTATTTATCCTTTTTGTGTAGGACATCCGTTGAACATAAGACATGGATCTCTTTTCATTCTTATATATGTTTGCAGGATCGATTTTGGTCACTCAACACAAGTGTTCTCTCTTAAACTCACTAAGTCACACTCGAATGATGAAGTAGAATCCTTTAAGAGTTGATAATAATATACTAAGTAAAAAAGACACAAGAAATGATTTTCAAAATACTTATTTATATTACTTCTCAACTCAAAGATTACAAGATTCTTACAAGCTTACAAATGAGTTTACAATGAGAGCTATATATACTACTATCTACAGCCGGTAATACTTAGATTACCAGCTGGGAAATTACTACTAAACAAATACTACATTGCTAGTAGTAAGGTATCTAACATAAAATATTATCCTAGATAAGGTAGTCATGACAGGTCCATGACTTACTTTTTTGTTACCAACTAAAGTTAGTAACTATACTAACTGATAATCAATAAACAGTGAATATGTATGTATAAGTTTTTAAGCATGCTGAGGATTTATTATCATACGAGCTTATGGTTATAGTCTAGGCATTTTATAATACCTAATTCTCTATAAGCAATGGCTCTTATACTAACCTGTCACATCCTGGCGGAAGCATAAAATGCTTGGGTGTGACTATTCAGCTCAGAACACATTGATTACACAGTAAAAATGCAACACATATATATAAAAATAATACATCATAACATTATCATAGATAATCATAGTTCCGGTTACATCATAAATAACATTTCGAAATTTAACATAACCCTATTACAAAAGTGTTATTAACTGCTACATCTTCAGTAGTGATGGAAATGAACATCCACAATCAAACTTAGATCATACATGTTCACAGTTAATTTAATACAAACTCTTCCCATCACCTCGCCCCATCCATTGTATACGTCAAATGAAAACATAATACTGTTAGTCATTTTGAATACCTGAAAAAGCATACTCGAAACAATCAACATAATGTTGGTGAGAACATAGGTTAAATTTATAACAAAATATATATTGATGCAACATAATAAGATTACAACCAAACCTACTTATAACCTAGGTGATTTATAATTATCATAAATATAAATCACAAAATCAGATAATATAGCATTACAACACTCATTCCGTTGGTGTAGAAAATATTTTCCTAAGTAGCGCTACCTATATTACCAGACGGTTCCACATCCGAATTAATGGTTGTAACATAATGATAGTATATCTTAAAATCTTACTTATAATATCATCAATCATAAACAGTATGTTTTTTTTCCAAAAATCATAAATGTAAAAAGGGTTATGAAACTCATCTTTATTCCAACAAAAACCCTATAAAATATTTATATGTTAGAAATAAATAGGATTTCTTTAAAATTTTCAGCACTTATAACAAATAAGTTCAAAACAGTAGTTACAATTATTCATATATTACCAAATTTTGATAGCAGAAATATCCAACAATCCAGATTAATATATAAAAATTTCAACTAATAACTATTTACAGTTATTTTTCTAGAATTTTTACAATATTCAAATAAATCAGCAGAAATATCTACGGATTCTCAAATTTTACCAAAATATTCAAGGATCTGTATTTTGAAATCTATATTACCCCATAAATTTTTAGTTTATTACAATAGTCGATTTTCTATGATTTTTATCAATTTTACAAAAATTAGCATAAATAGTTAAACATCTCTAAAAAAACCCCAATTTTATACAAATTGTTCTATTCAAGGTATCATATTTCATGAAAATTTTTTCATAATTTATGTCGTCTTTTTTCTATTTCTTTATTATTTACTAATTACAAAAGGTTCTAAATTATAAAACTCAGTCATATCTACAAACTGAACAATGAAATTTATCTAGAAATTCCTATAAAATATAGGGTACATCATATAATTTTTCCAGGTCTTTACCAGGTCTGGAGCTTCCAGATGATAATTTTCTTTTATTAGCTTGAATAAATTATATAAATTAATTTACTTATTATAATTACATCAAAATTTACAGAATGTTATTATTTAATATTTTCTAACAAATTTCCAATTTTATTCTCACAATCACAATCATTTAAGTATTTAATCTAATTCATCAAGAATATTAGGGTTTTTATCCTTTTACTTGTAACATTTTTGCTAAAATCTTTGTTTATAAAGAGCATTCTAGTTTTAGAACTTCTATTCTTATTGATTTTTAAAGGAAAATCAGATGTGATGTGGTTTCATGATTATTCTTGATGATTTTTTTTAAGAGTTGGATTATATGTGTTTATTCAAACACATATAAACTCTTAAAGATTGTTAATGATAGGCTTTTGGAATCTAACCTTTCTTGAGAGAGTAACTAAGGGATTGATGGTTTGGTTGAGGTGGTCTTTTTGGTGCTTGATCTTAAGTTCTTGAAGTTGAATCCGAGATGGTGATGGTTAAGAAGATGATGATGAAATGGTTGGAGTTGGTGACTTGAAAACCGAAAGGAAGAGAGTGTTGGCAACTTGGAGACCGGGTGATGGTTGTAGTGACTTGTGGTTATGGTGGTTCACGGTGGTGGTGCTTATGGATGTGTAACAACCGAGAGAGTACAAGAATGGTTGGTGTTTGATGGAATGATGGTTGCGGGTGTGATGGTTTACGATGGTGATGAGTTATGGTTGTGGTGGTGTGTGGTTGAGAAAGTGATGGTTGTGGAAGACCCATCGGCCGAGAGGGTTTAAGATAGTGGATCTAGTCATGATTGCATCTAGCATTAGGGTGGTGAGGTGGTGATCTTAGGGAGGCTTAGTTGACCGCTTAAGAATAGGTGGCGGGTTTAGGTGTTTGCTTAGTGTTTTGGTAGTGCTAGGTGACGGTCAAATGAGTTAGTCACTCACTTAGTCATTAATGAAGGGTAATATGGTGTTTTAGTTGCTTAACTTGATTTAGTAGTGCTTAGTGAACTGATACTAGGTGCATTAGGTTGTGTTTTAGTTGGTGTTTAGGTGTTTAAGATTAGTTATATGTTGGTTTTTGAGCATAAAGTTAACTTGATGTAATATGGTTTGATTAATCTTAGATTTTTAGTACATTACTTAGTTATAGCATCAAATTTCAAGCTAACCAATCACTTAGTCTTATGATTGATAACCTATACATATGGTTTATTAATCACAAAGCTTACAAGTATATACATGCATATCTAAATATTTATGCATGGATGCATGCATGCACATATATATGCATAATCAATTAAACACATAACATTTATAAAGAGTTAGTCAAATAAAACTTATCCTTATGTTCCCTTAATAAAGTATAAATATAGGTCTATTTATAAGATGTTAGTTTGTCTAACCTTAGGGTCGTCACATTCTCCACTCGTAAAAAGAATTTCGTCCTGAAATTCAGTGATGAGTAATTCCTAGGGTTGTAGAGAACTTATCTTATTGCTTTCTCCTTTTCTTCTTACTTATCCTCTAATAGGTGTGGATATTTTCTGTTGATTTCATCTTCTCTTTTCCATGTATATTCGGGACCTCTTTTTAAATTCCACTTGACTTTTACTATTGAAATTCTACCCCTTCTTAATCTTTTTACTTCTTGTCCATAGTGGCTATTGGTTTTTCTATAAAATAAAGTCTTTCATCTATTTTGACTTCTTGGATTGGTATTTTTAATGTCTCAACTATCAAATATTTCTTCAAGTTGGATACAAGGAAAATGTTATGTATTCCACTCAATTCCTGAGGTAAATCTAATCTATATGCTACAAGACCAATTCTGTCAGTTATTTCAAAAGGGCCAACATATCTAGGGCTTAACTTATTTCTTTTCCCAAATCGAATAATTCCTTTTGAGGGTGATACCTTTAGGTATACTTTATCCCCGATTTGAAATTCTAGTGGCTTTCTTCTTTTATCAGCATAGCTTTTCTGTCGATCACGGGCTGCTTTCAATTTGTCTTTAACTTTAGAGATCTTATCAAACATCTCTTGTATGAGTTCTGGGCCTGTAAGTTGTCTATCTCCTATCTCATTCCAACACAAAGGTGACCTGCACTTTCTTCCATGTAAAGCTTCAAATGGAGTTGCTCCAATACTAACATGGTAACTATTGTTATACAAAAATTCTATCAAGGGTAAATGTATATCCAAATTACCACCAAATTCTGACGCACAGGCTCGCAACATATCTTCCAATGTTTGAATTGTTTTCTCACTTTGCTCGTCTGTCTGTGGATGGTATGTTGTACTCATATTTACCTAAGTCCCTAAGGCTTTCTGCAAATTTTGCCAAAACCTTGATTTAAATATACTATCTCTGTCTAATATAATTGAAATGGGTATTCCATGTCTGGACACAATTTCTTTTATGTAAATCCTTGCTAATTTTTCCATCTTATAATCTTCTCTGATTGGCAAGAAATGAGCTGACTTAGTCAGTCTATCAACTATAACCCATATTGTGTCATACCCACTTGAGGTTCATGGTAATTTGGTTACAAAATCCATGGTAATCTGGTCCTATTTCCATTCTGGGATTTTTGGTTGTTGTAAATATCCTGAGGGTTTCTGGTATTCAGCCTTTACTCTTGAGCAGATATCACACTTTTCTACAAATTCCCCAACTGATTTCTTCATGCCTGGCCACCAATACTGGTTTCTCAAATCTTTGTACATCTTATTATTTCCCATGTGTATTGAATATCTTGACTTATGTGCTTCTTGTAGGATAATTTCCCTAAGCATAGCATTGTCGGAATCCAAATTCTTCCTTTAAATCTCAAGATTCTGTCTGGCATCACTTCCAAGTCTTTAGTCTGCCCTACAATTTTTAACTCATCTTTTTGTGGGCTTCTCGAATTTGATTAAATAAATCCGAGTGCAATTCCGTTCTCATGGCATGGACTCGTAATGGCTTGGTTCTCTCCTTTTGGCTTAAAGCGTCAACTACTAAATTTGCCTTTCCTGGGTGATATTTGATCTCACAATCATAGTCACTTAATAATTCTACCCATCTTCTTTGCCTCATATTTAATATCTTTTGATCAAATATGTGTTGTAAGCTCTTATGATCTGTACAAATTCTGCACTTAGTCCCATAAAGATAATGTCTTCAAATCTTAAGTGCAAATACTACTGCTCCTAATGAGTAGTATAATTCTTTTCGCTTCCTCTGAGTTGCCTAGATACATAAGCAATTACCTTATCTCGTTGCATCAGAACACATCCAAATCCCTGATGTGACGCATCACAGTATACCACAAAATCGTCTGTTCCTTCTGGTAAGGCTAAGATAGGGGCACTACACAACTTACTCTTTAAGAGTTCAAATGCAGCATTTTGTTTTTCTCCCCAAACGTAGGGCCTATCTTTCTGAGTTAATTCTATTAAGGGTTGGGCTATCCTTGAAAAATGTTCTATAAATCTTCTGTAATAACCTGCCAATCCTAAGAATTGACGTACTTCAGTTGGTGTCTTTGGATTTTCCCATTTCTTAACAGTTTCAATCTTTTTTGGATCGACTTAAATTCCTTCTTGATTAACCACATGTCCTAAGAATTGTACTTCTCTTTTCCAAAATTCAGACTTTGAAAATTTCGCGTACAATTTTTCTTTCCGAAGTAATTCTAAAGTTAACCTTAGGTGTTCTTCATGTTCTCCCTTATTCTTGGAGTAAATCAAGATGTCATCTATAAAGACTATGACAAATTTATCTAAATAAGGTTTGCATACTCTATTCATTAAATCCATAAACACTGCTGGAGCATTGGTTAACCCAAATGGCATTACAAGGAATTCATAATGACCATATCGAGTTCTAAATGTAGTATTTGGTATATCTTCATCTTGAACTCTTAGCTGGTAGTATCCTGACCTTAAATCAATTTCGGAGAAGTAACTGGATCCTTTTAATTGGTCAAACAGGTCATCTATCCTAGGAAGGGAATATATATTCTTTATGGTGATTTTATTGAGTTCTCTGTAGTCAATGCACATTCTAAAAGTTCCATCTTTTTTCTTTACAAATAGAACTGGTGCTCCCCAAGGTGATACACTAGGACGTATAAATCCTTTGTCCAATAATTCCTGAAGTTGATTCATTAATTCTTTCATTTCTATTAGTGCTAAACGATACGGTGCCTTAGCAATAGGGGCAGTCCCCTGGTACTAACTCAATTTTAAATTCTACTTGACGAGGGGGTGGCAAACCGGGTAACTCATCAGGAAATACATCTGGATATTTATTGATGATGGGAACATTTTCTAAATTCATTTTATCTAGTTTTGTATCAACTACGTGAGCTAGGAGAGCTAAGCATTTCTATCTTAAACATTTCTAAGCTTTCTTACATGAAATTACTTTCATAGCACCTCTATGTTTTTCACCATATAAATAGAGAGTTCTATTTTCCTTAATCAAAGGGATTTTTATCATCCTCTTACCACATATAATTTCAGCCTAATTCTTACTTAACCAGTCGATACCCATAACAATATGAAAACCTCCTAGTTTAATAGGAATCAGATCTATATCAAAACAATGCTCATCTAAATTTAAAGTATAGTTAGGAACAATTTCACAAGCTTTAGTTGTATTTCTATCAGCTAGTTCTATCAGATATTCGCTTTTCAGTTTCTCTGAGTTTAGATTAAGTAAAGGTTTAAATGTATTCGAAACCAAACTACGAGTTGCTCATGTATCGAATAATACTGTTGCGTACTGATTGTTAATGAGAAACGTACCCGTCACTACTTCTAGTTCATGTCGGGCTTCTTCTGTTTGCAACACGAATGCTCTTCCGCGGGGGTTGTTTTGGTTGATTGGGGCTTTGCCTTTCAGTTGTTGACACTAGTTGTGAAAATGATTCTTATTTCCAAATTGATAACAAACTAGATTAGGGTTTGTAGGGCCCTTACAGACTCGGGATATGTGTCCCTTCTTTTTGCAGTTGTAGCAGATCACCATCATGCACTTACCATGATGATATGTTTTACAAGTAGTACACCATGGTTGACCTTCCGTCTGGGGTTTCTTTTCTTGTGTCACTCCTAAGAAATTTCTTGCTGGGTTTCCAGCTACCTTTTTGTTCTGGTTTTCTCCAAACTTCCTTCCTGGATTGTTGTTGTTCCATTTCCTCTTGTCTCTAATTCTTGAATTTGCCAGTGATCCGTTCCTAATCATTTCGTCTGTTAAACTTCCTGCTAAAGCCAGTGCATCCTGAAAAGTTTTTGGCATGGCAGATTTGACCATTCCTCTTATTTGTGATACTAAACCCCAAATATAGCTTCGTATCCTTTTTGTTTCTAGAGTTACTAAATGTGGCACTAACCTAGAGAATTCATTATACTTATCCGTATACTCCCGATGTGCTGCTCCTTTCATTTCTAATGCCAAAAATTCAGTTTCTATTTTCTCTATTTCATTATAGGGACAATATTTCTCAAGTACTAAATTTCTGAATTCCTCCCATCTCAATCGTTTCATAACGTGCCTTCCTTTTGTTTGCATCTCCATCTTCCACCAAGATTGTGCTTCTCCCTTAAAGGAATGTGAAGCAAACATGGTTTTGTAGTTGTCAACACAGTTACTAATATCCAATATTGATTCCATTTCATCTAACCAGCGTAGGGCTTGCACTACTCCTCCTTTCCCGTCAAACTCTTGGGGGGTCTGCATGACATAAAAGTCTTATAGGAGCATCCTTTCCTAATTCCATTTACAACTTCTTCCTTTTGGCGTTCTCCTATATTGGCATTTTTTGGTTCTTTGTTTCCATGCGCAACTCCAAAGTTAAGGTTCTGTTGCAGTTGTGCTATTAAAGTAGGCATTGAAGCTTCCAATTGTTTAGTCATTAACTGAGAAATCCTTTCATTCTCATTTGTAGTGGCATTTACTGGAGTTTCCTCTCTAAGTCTAGTTCTTGATCGTCCAACTCGTGCAGTTCTTCACACAGGTTGTGTGTTCCTTTTTGGTGGCATGTTTCATTATATTTAATCGTATTTAATATTTATTAAGAAGTCAAGAGCATATATTCGAATATGATTTTATCTAGAACATAGCAAATAGCAGTCACAAAACAAAGAGTATATTTCATTATATTCATATTCTTATACGTTTAGGGTTATCACATCAGGTTTAAGATTTACTATAGTTCTAATCTCTACAAACCCCATCCCATATCCTTTTGAAGATACTTTTCTTGTGTGCTTTTATTTCTTTGACATCTTTATGAATTGTTTGGATGCCTTGTTGTATCTTCTTAATCTTCTTAAAGATTTGTTGGATTGTTTTGTATCTGACAATCTTCCAACCTTTGTCTTTTGACTTCTTTCTCTTCAGTTTCAGAGTCGTCTAATTGGGCTGTTGGTGTTATTTCAGATGTCAGGAGGTAAGTTTTCGGGTTTTGTTCTTCTAAGTTTTTAACTTCCTTAGCCAAAAATCTTTTGCCATGTCGTACCCTTTTTCTAGGGGTCTCGATCGTATAACCTCCGATGGTTACGGGTGCACGTCGAACATAAAACTTTGGCTTTGGGTTAATCTTGATTTCAGGTTGGGAAATTTCCATATTATTCTGAGGTTCGGGTTCTGATGTTGTTTCCTTAAAATTGCTATTGTCCGAGCATTCCGAGGGATCAGTTTTACTATGGTGACTTCTGAATTATAAGTACTCATAGCTGCAAAAGTTGTTTATAAATTTTAATATTACTAAAACAGTTAGTCAAGCAATTGCATCAAATATTTCATATATCATGTAAATATATCACAAGACAAATTTTTGCCCTTTTATCTAATTATAACTCAGAATTTAAAAATATACATGTGCAAGACCGTTAAAATGGTATGCACTTACAACACAATAACACAATTAGGAGACTTCTTTAGAACACTTAATAGATCAAATAGGGAACTGGTTAACTATTGAGTAAGATGCTAAGAACACAAGTAAAGAGTGAGACAGAACAAGATAGCTAACAACACAAGTATATGGTTTTCAAGAATGTTGTATATTGCTTCTCAAATTCTTTTAAAATTGTTACAAAGCATGGAAAGAAAGTTACATGTACTTGAGATACTTTATACTACATCCTACAGCCGCCCATACTTTGAAGGCCAGCTGGATACATAAGACTAGACAACTACAAAATCAAATGTAGAGTCAAAAGACAGATTTGCCTTTTGACTAGTGATTATGACATGTCATAGCTTACATCCTAATATATTACAAAAAAATAAATGTACATAAAGTAGAAAGCACAGACTCAAGACCTCAATGTACAGCTTACCAAAAACATGGACCTTTTCACCAACTCATGTAAGTTGGTGACTGAATAGAGTTGCAGTGGAAAGGTGGTTCAGCTTTATGGTAAAGTACACTAGTTAAAAGGATGTTCATAAAAGTCTTCGGAAGAAATCTGTCTTCACTCTTTGGCTTCAGAAGACTTTGTCTTTGAAGCTTCAGAAGACTTCACTATTGGCTTCGGAAGATGTTGGTCTTGGCTTCGGAAGATTTTACACTTAGAATCTTTTCTAGTGCATGGTGTAAAATTTCCGAAGCATTTCTACTTCTACACTTAGTGCATGCATGCAGAGAGACTTTGGATTTTTTGGCTGCATCAGACTTATAGGAATCCTTACAAACTCCCCCTAGGCTAATGCACACCAAAACATTTGAAGATATTCAGCTGTTGACAGTCCTCATCATGATGATGACCATTCCCTTTTTCATTAGATGGTCAGGATCACTCAGACTCTCATAGTATCTTCTCATCTCAAAGAGTTCATACAGAGGTAGGTTCAATAAGTCTTGTCATGTGTAGATATTTTCACCACCTTGATCTCTGATCACATGTCATCTTTCTGGATTTGTTGTGAAGGTCCGGGATAAGATGGGTCTCTCAGATGCAAGAGGAGCCACTTGAATTGGAGTTGATTGAGCTGCCTCTTCATGCACTTTCTTAGGTTGATATCCTGAGGTATTAAGGTGGATGATTCAGACTTCTTCTTCTTCTTTGACTTTGGTTTAGAAGCCATCCACTTCCTCCTCTTTAAAGACTTTAACTGAGAAGACTGGCCTGCGGCACCTTGTTGATCAGTCTTGTCTTGCTCAGTTAGGTGTTCCTCCTTTACTGGTTCAGAAGGAGAGGGAGTTTGACCCTACTATGGATCAGAAGATGAAGCTTGCTGAGACTCAACAGGAGGTCTAGGTTGTGTTGTCTCAGGTTGTTTAACCTTAACCTCCACTTCAGGAGGTGCTTGACTTGGGGGGAGTGTAAGTCAACGAGCTCTCCACTTTTGATATTCTACTTTATTACCCTAATATGCTTATCCATTGTGGATAGAGACATAGGGCCAAGTCTCCTTCGGAAGAATCCATACAACTTTAAGAAGCTTATCATCTTTTGTCTGTCAGCAGACTTTTTCATACTCTTTTGGATGGTGCCCCTTGACTTTGCAGCCTCTTCCCTCATCTTTCTCTTTGTTGCCTTTTGTTCTTTGACAACTTGAAGTTCAAGCTGTTTGAGATACTCAAACCTAATATACTCAAAGGACAAGGGAAGAAGTGCAGATGCCTGGTAAAGACCTGTGGCACTCAGGTAGTTGATCATATTTAGCCTATCTGTTTCTTTATCTACCTGAGGTTCTTGTGTAGCTGCCACAGTCTCTTGCACAGGGCTTTCTTGAAATGGGGAGAGAGTAGGAACATGTTTGTACAGTCTTTTATAGTCTCTTCTCTTCTTTGATTTAGAGGAGCAGCCTTGCATCCTCTGCTTCCTTTCTCTCCCTAGACATTTCCATGTCTGCCAGTTCATTGAGTTCCTCTAAGGGGAGAGATATTATCTCATCAATGTCATAGTTCCTGGTCTGAAGTAGTTGTTGGTGTGACAGGGCTCTCAGGCTCTATCACTTGGCCTTCGGTCAAGGTTTTCCCTTTGAAGCTAGTCTCAAGGTCTGCCTCCACATCCAGTTGACCAATGACATTACCTGATTGCCTTTGTCTCCTTCTTAGGCTGAACTCTTCAGTAATTCTGTCTTGATTCATTTGTGCCAGCCTGCCAGCTTGTCTAGATTGACTTGGGTTGACAAGTGGCATGTTGATTAGGTCAAGACCTTCATAGTAGTTCAAGGTCTGTAAGTTGAATAACTCTTGCTGCCCTTGAACTCTTTGAAGAATGAGGGCTCTTCTATCAGCATCATACCTCCACCCAATGATGTAGTTTGAAGTTCCTTGTGGTGGGGATGACATAGCCCTTGGTATACCTTCCTCAAAGAGACTCTGAATGAGAGAGTCTATAGAGTCCACATCAATGTGAACTTGAGGAAGTTGCTGAGTATGCACAATTGCAAGTGAGGATGGTGAGTCCTCAATGTTCATACTCCCTGAAGAACTCCCAGGTTCTGTGATTGTAATGACTTTCTCCCCCTTTTTGGTAGCATCACCCTCTTGCATAGGTGAGCTAGGAGTTAGGTCAATCACATCCACAGGTTCTTGTGTTCCTGGTTGAGCTCTCCTTAAAGGTCTCCCAGCTAGTTGTTCCCTGAGATAAGATATCTTAAGTTGCTGATCATTGACCTTGTTTTGCAGGGTAGTCACCTGAGATTCAAGGTGACTAACCTTAGAGACTAGGTAGGTACATGTTTTAGACAGTTTTTGCACCTTTAGTCTGAGGTTCCCCTCATCTTCATCAGAAGAATCATTGGGGGATGAGAGAATTGGACCAAAGTCCTCACTCTCATCACCAGCATCATATTCTTGGCTGCTGGATTTCCTCTGCTCACTGACAGCCTCAGTTGAAGTGTCAATGGGCTGAGTTGCCATGGTTGAGGTCTTAATGATGTAATCACTTGCAGAAGTGAGAGCCTCTTCCATATGGACCTCCTGAACAGGTTTAGGGAGATCCACCTCAGTAATGGGTGACTGATGTGGGCTAGACATAGAAGACTCAGGAGCACTCATCTCTCTTTGAGTAGGGGAAGAGTAGAGAGACTCATGGTACTCACTGAAACCTAAGTCTTCATCAGTATAGAATTCAAGGTTAGGAATGGGTTGGTTTAAGTCTAAAGGCTGGGGATGGTAACTGTACCCTGAAGGTTGTTCACTTGAGTGTTGAGACTCAGAGTGAAGGCTTAAGGCAGTTGGGCTAGTGAGCTCATCAGGCTGAGCATGAGGAACCTCAGCACTGATTCTTGAAGAGATGGGAGCGGTTTGCTCCTCAGGAGAAGTGGGAGCTCGAGTGTCCACTTCTTCCTGTATGGGTGAGTATATGGGGGCCTGCACAAGCTCAATAGTTTGAGCAGGGGTTCCTTTGGATTTTCTTTGGTAGGTGAGGGTGATTTGTGGTTTTTTAGGTGGTTGGGAGGTAGAAGGTGTGGGTTCAACACTAGCTTGTGTTGCTAGGTTGTCACCTTGAGCAATGAGCTCAAACATTTTTGGGACAAGGGCTGTTTCTACCCTTGAGAAGCCTATAGTTGGCTTCTTCATGATTTTAAAGATGTTAGGCTTCATCTGTCCCAATTTAAGAATATTACCTGTTTCTCTCAACTGTGAGTGCAGTTCACAGTTGAGAATGTATTGAACATATCTAGGAAACATGTAATACTCTGAGGAGTCCAAGTTAGCAAGTAAATTTGTATAAACAAACTGAGAGTACCTGAACTTGACCCCTTGAACCATTCCATACACTATGAAGGAGAGATCCTCAGGAATCTGGTCCCACCCTCCATGCTTGTTTGACAAGATGTGGATAACCACATGTAGCAGGTATTTCCACTGGGATGAGACCTTCCCTTTCCTGAAGGTCTTTACAAAGAAATCTCCTTCATAGCCCATCTGCTCAAAGGAATGATTAACAGTTTCCTTTGAAAAGGACAACTCACCTTCTTCATCATCCAGTTGAAGATGAGTGTTGATGATGGCTGGAGTGATGAAGATTGTCCTCCCCTATACTATGGCAGACAGTGCCTTCTCCCCATCTATGATGACCTCTTGGTAGGTCTTCCAAAATTCAAGCAAGTGATCCTCATAGAGAGTAGGATCAATGGTTAGGGAGGTGAAGTAATTGGATAACCAGAAAACAGCAAACCTCTGAGAAACTATCATCTTTCTCAGAGTTCAACAGGGCAACTCGGTTGTGTTTCCTGTGAAGTTGCATGGAGAAGTCAGAGTTGTTTCTGTGGTTTAGGTAGGCCATTTTGAGAAGCTTAAGGGTGAAGGAAGTTGAAGAACAAAGGCGGTTTGGGTAAATTTAGGTTAGAGGAATAGTGCAGATGAAAAAGATAGTGAAAGAGGAGGGAACCGTTGGGTATTTATGTGAAAAGGATTTAAGACAAAGTTAATGAAAGAGGATAAACTTTAAAATCCGGATGTCGATCCCATCTCTGAAAAATAGTTTACTTTTGCCCAAAAAGTAGTTTTCTTGGAAGTCGAGAAATCTTCCGAAGGTTATTTTGCTTCGGAAGTTCCAGAAGAAAAGCTTCCGAAGGCAAATTGGCTTCGGAAGATATTCCAAAGGTTTTTGAGAATTTTGCTTCGGAAGAGATTTATTACTTAGAGTTTTTATTCTAAGAAGAATAAAAAATTTCGAAGAAAATTGTTCTATGAAAACATAGAAGTACTTAAGTTAATTTTAAGCTTCGGAAGATCTTTCAGAAACTTCTTCCGAAGGTAAAACTACTGAAGTAGTTATTTGTTTTCTAAGTCATAAGTTTCTTCCAAAGGTAATTATAAGTCTTCCGAAGGACAAAAAGATCAAATTTTTTTCAAAAATCTAAGGAATGTCTTTCAAAAAGATTTTTCTTCCAAAGAGAACAAGGGCTTATGAAGGTGATAAAATAGACAACTTAGGACACACAGGTTTTAGAAATAATATGATTAAGTTTTAAGAAAAGCTACTCAAAGTTAATCATCCCAATGGTTGATACAAGATATTTGAATCTCTGTTCATCAAAAGCTTCGGTGAACAGATCAGCATATTGTGCATTTGTGTTAACTTTAACTAGTTTGATTAATCCCTTTTCAAAGTTATCTCTAATCAAATGACACCTGATATTGATGTGCTTTGTCCTTAAGTGCTGCACAGGATTCTCTATGATTGAGATAGCACTGTTGTTGTCTATGTGGATGGGAGTCTCCTTGAAGTTGAATCCATAGTCCAGCATCTGATTTTGAATCCAAAGCACTTGAGCATAGCAGCTTGCAGCAACAATGTATTCAGCCTCAGCAGTTGATGCAGACACACAAGATTGTTTCTTGCATTGCCAAGAGACTATCCTTCCACCAAGAAATTGACATCCCCTAGATGTAGACTTTGCAGTCATGTTGCAGCCACCATAGTCACTATCTGTATAAGCATACAGATTGAAGTCAGAGTTCTTTGGATACCAAATGCCAAGTGTTGGAGCACCTTTGAGATATCTTAAAATTCTCTTAACAGTGACCAGGTGTGACATCTTGGGGTTGGCTTGATATCTTGCACATATACATGTAGCAAACATGATATCAGGCCTGCTAGCTGTGAGGTACATAAGAGACCCAATCATAGCCCTATAGAGATGTTCATCAACACACTCCCCCTCAAGATCAAGTCCAAGGGAGTGGTTTCTGGCTATGGGTGTCTTAGCAACCTTACAATCAGTCATGTTGAACCTTTTAAGTATGTCTTATACATACTTTGACTGACTTATGAAGATGCCATTGTCAACTTGCTTCACTTGAATTCCTAGGAAGAAATTGAGTTCCCCCATGGCACTAATTTCAAACCTATCCTTCATCAGCTTCACAAAGTCTTTGCAAAGATTTGGATTTGTTGATCCAAAGATAATGTCATCTACATATACTTGAACTAGCATTATGTCATTTCCTGTTCCTTTGATGAAAAGAGTCACATCAATAGTACCCTTTTTGTAGCCATGTTGACAGAGATATTGAGATAGAGTCTCAACCACTTCCTTGGTGCTTGGTGCAGTCCATAAAGAGCTTTAACAAGCCTACAGACATAATCAGGATGATCAGCATCTGCAAACCCAGGTGGTATATGGTTTTCAAGATAGCTAACAACACAAGTATATGGTTTTCAAGAATGCTATATATTACTTCTCAAGTTCTTTTACAAATGTTACGAAGCATGGAAAGAAAGTTACAAGTACTTGAGATACTTTATATTACATCCTACAGCCGGCCATACTTTGAAGGCCAGCTGGACACATAAGACTAGACAACTACAAAATCAAATGCAGAGTCAAAAGACAGATTTACCTTTTGACTAGTGACTATGACATGCCATAGCTCACATCCTAATATATTACAAAAAGGATAAAAGTACATATAATATAAAGCACAGACTCAAGACCTTAATGTACAGTTTACCAAAAGCATGTACCTTTTCACCAACTCATGTAAGTTGGTGACTAAACAGAGTTGCAGCAGAAAGGTGGTCCAGTTTTATGGTAAAGTAGATCAGTTAAAAGCATGTTCATAAAAGTCTTCAGAAGAAATCTTTCTTCACTCTTTGCTTTTGGAAGACTTTGTCTTTGAAGCTTTGGATGACTTTACTTTTGGCTTTGGAAGATGTTGGTCTTGGCTTCGGAAGATTTTACACTTAGAATATTTTCTAGTGCATGGTGTAAAACTTTCGAAGCATTTCTACTTATGCACTTAGTGTATGCATGCAGAGAGACTTTGGATGTTTTGGCTACATCATACTTATAGGAATCCTTACAACATGAAATCATAAATGTTTTCTATTTATTTATTCCTCATAAAGAGTCATCTATACACATAATATGTATGTATAAGTTTTTAAGCATGCTGAGGATTTATTATCATACGAGCTTATGGTTATAGTCTAGGTATTTTATAATACTTAATTCTCTATAACCAATGGCTCTTATACCAACCTGTCACATCCCGACGAAAACGTGAAATGCTTGGGTGTGACTATTCAGCTCAGAACACATTGATTACACAGTAAAAATGCAACACATATATATAAAAGTAATACATCATAACATTATCATAGATAATCATAGTTCGGGCTACATCATAACTAACATTTCAAAATTTAACATAACCCTATTACAAAAGTGTTATTAGCTGCTACATCTTCAGTAGTGGTGGAAATGAGCATCCACAATCAAACTTAGATCATACATGTTTACAGTTAATTTAACACAAACTCTTCCCATCACCTCGCCCCATCCATTGTATACGTCAAATGAAAATATAATACCGTTAGTCATTTTGAATACCTGAAAAAACATACTAAAAACAGTCAACATAATGTTGATGAGAACATAGGTTTAATTTCTAACAAAATATATTGATGCAATATAAATAAGATTACAACCAAATCTACTTATAAGGTTTGGTTATAAACCAGGTATGTCATAAATATAAATCAAAAATTAGATAATATAGCATCACAATACTCATTCCGTTGGTGCAGAAAATATTTTCTTAAGTAGTGCTACATATATTACCAGACGGTTCCACATCCGAATTAATAGTTGTAATATAATGACAGTATATCTCAAAATCTTACTTATAATATCATCACTCATAAACAGTATATTTTTTCGCCAAAAATTATAAATTTAAAAAGGGCTATGAAACTCACATTTATTTCAATAAAATCCTATAAAATATTTATATGTTAGAAATAAATAGTATTTCTTTAAAATTTTCAGCACTTATAAATAATAATTTCAAAACAATAATTACAATTATTTATATATCACCAAGTTTTGATAGCATAAATATCCAACAATCCAGATTAATATATAAAAATTTCAACTAATAACTATTTACAGTTATTTTTCTAGAATTTTTACAATATTCAAATAAATCAGCAGAAATATCTAAGGATTCTCAAATTTTACAAAAATTTTCAAGGATCTGTATTCTGAAATCTTTACCCCATAAATTGTTAGTTTATTAACTCATAATAGTCGATTTTCTATGATTTTTATCAATTTTACATAAATTAGCACAACTAGTTAAACATCTCTAAAAAAACCCGAATTTTATACAAACTATTCTATTCAAGGTATCATATTTCATGAAAATTTTTCATAATTTATCTCGTCTTTTGCAATTTCTTCTTATTTTCTAATTACAAAAGGTTCTAAATTATAAAACTCAGTCATATCTACAAATTAAATCATGAAATTTATCCAGAAATTCCTATAAAATATAAGGTCCATCATATAATTTTTCCAGATCTTTACCAGGTCCGGAGCTTCCAGATGATAATTTTCTTTTATTAGCTTGAATAAATTATATAAATTAATTTACTTATTATAATTACACCAAAATTTACAGAATGCTATTTTTAATATTTTCTAACAGGTTTCTAATTTTATTCCTACAATCATAATCATTTAAGTATTTAATCTTATTCATCATGAATATTAGGGTTTTTATCCTTTTACTTGTAACATTTTTGCTAAAACCTTTGTTTATAAAGAGCTTTCTAGTTTTAGAACTTTTATTCTTATTGATTTTTAAAGGAAAATCAGATGTGATGTGGTTTCATGATTATTCTTGATGATTTGTTTTCTAAGAGTTGGATTATATGTGTTTATTCAAACACATATAAACTCTTAAAGATTGTTAATGATAGGCTTTTGGAATCTAACCTTTCTTGAGAGAGTAACTAAGGGGTTGTGGTTTAATTGAGGTGGTCTTCTTGGTGCTTGATCTTATGTTCTTGAAGTTGAATCCAACATGGTGATGGTTAAGAAGATGATGATGAAATGGTTGGAGCTAGTGACTTTAAAACCGAGAGGAAGATGGTGTTGGCAACTTGGAGACCGGGTGATGGTTGTAGTGACTTGTGGTTATGATGCTTCACGGTGGTGGTGCTTATGGATATGTAACAACCGAGAGAGAACAAGAATGGTTTGTGTTTGATAGAATGATGGTTGCGAGTGTGATGGTTTACGGTGGTGAAGAGTTATGGTTGTAGTGGTGTGTGTTTGAGAATGTGATGGTTGTGGAAGACCTATCGGTCGAGAGGGTTTAAGATAGTGGAACTAGTCAGGATTGCATCTAGCATTAGGGTGGTGAGGTGGTGATCTTAAGAAGGCTTAGTCGACCGCTTAAGAATAGGTGGCGGGTTTGGGTGTTTGCTTGGTGTCTTGGTAGTGATAGGTGGCGGTCAAGTGAGTTAGTCACTCACTTAGTCATTAATGCAAGGTTAATATGGTGTTTTAGTTGCTTAACTTGATTTAGTCATGATTAATGAACCGATAGTAGGTGCATTAGGTTATGTTTTAGTTGGTGTTTAGGTGTTTAAGATTAGTTATATGTTGGTTTTTGAGCATAAAGTTAACTTGATGTAATATGGTTTGATTAATCTTAGATTTTTAGTACATTACTTATAGTTAAAGCATCAAATGTTAAGCTAACCAATCACTTAGTCTTATGATTGATAACCTATACATATGGTTTATTAATCACAAAGCTTACAAGTGTATACATGCATACGTAAATATTTATGCATAGGTGCATGCATGCACATATATATATATACATAATCAATTAAACACATAACATTTATAAAGAGTTAGTCAAATAAAACTATCCTTATGATCCCTTAATAAAGTATAAATATAGGTCTATTTATAAGATGTTAGTTTGTCTAACCTTCGGGTCGTCACAAAAGTTCTTCTACATTAACCTAGTGCAACTTTGCCTTCGGAAGTCTTTATCAATTGTACCAAAAGTTATTCCAAGTGTTGTTTTGGTTGCACCAGCCTTATATGTCCCAAAAAACTCCCCATAGGTTGATGCTACTAAAACTTCACTGTCTTCTACTTCTCAAAACTTTCAGCACCAAGGAAAGCAAATATCCGTCTGTCTCCTTATTCTTTCCAAAGGTGGTGCTGAGAAGTTGGTACAGATCCCTTGTAGATAACAGATCCAGTCTGTTACTCTGGATAACATGTACCCTTTGTTGTGGCCCTCGAAAGAGAGTTAGTTGATAGGAGTTATAGTCATACTCCCATCTAACTATGGCTTCCAAGTCAGGGCCTTCAACCATTTGTAGGAAAGTCTTTCCCTTGATTGAACCTTCCTTTTCTACCTGCTCTCTTTGTTTCAACTCTTCTTCGATCCTTGCTCTTGTAGTCAGCTCAGCAAGGTGAAAGCTGATGATCAGATGATTCCGAACGTGAGCAGCTATCTAAGAGTCGAAGGGATTAGAGAATGACTTCTCTACTAACTCAGCAATGTTAAATCTGCTTCCGTATAGCAGAGATGGAGTGTTGAGTTTGTTGATCTTGCCATTCTCTCTTTCCACAACAAAGTTGTGAGAAGAGTCTTCAAACCTCCATTGGACAATCTTCTTCCAAGGAATGAGGGGTTGATTTGGTAGCTTATTCCCCTTCCTGGGGTCTAAGAGAGTCACCAGTCTTCTTCTCAGCTTATTCTCTTCTTCATTGAGTGAATCAGAGTTAGTTGCCAAGAGCTGAAGTGCCTGGTACAGAGTTCCCCTAGGCAGATCAATAAATGCTTGTCTTGTGATGAAAATGGAAGAGCCATCAATGAATGTTAATTTGATGGACTCCTCTTCAGAGAAGATTTCGCTCAGAGCAGTACAATTAATGAGCCTTTTCTTGATTTCATTGAATTCCTCCAAGGTCAAAGGTTTACTTGACTCAGAGGGTGGCTTGGGTGATGAATGGGTAATTGATTGTTGGATAGAAGAGGGTTGAGTTCTGGGTATTGTTTTGCGTTTTAGAATAGGTAGTGGAGGTGGTTGTTGTGAAGCAATAAGTGAGGATGAGGATATGGTTGGTTGAGTGGGTTCAGGGGTGTAGGGTTTAGTGATTGGTTTAGTTTTGATTGGGAAGGGAAAGGGTGTTGGCTCTGGTTTGGTTGAGGTTGAGGTGTAGGTTTGGGTGTCATCCTCTGAGTACTTGGGTAAACCTCCTTCCTTCTTCCTGAGCGAATGTCAGCCTTGATGTCACTAACATGTCGCTGCAGGGTCTTTTCAGACATGGGCCCAACTTGCTTACCAGAGAAGCCGTGGGCTTTGAGATATGCCTTCATCCAGGCTTTGTCTCCCACCTTCTTGGCAGCCACAAGTTGAGCTTCCTCTTCCTTCTTCTTATTTTCCCTTATCTTTTCCCTGGTTGCCCTCTTTCTCTCCTTATCCATCTGATCTTGTTCTTTGTGAAAAAGCCACAAGATCGTATCATTGTTATGGGGAGTCAATTCTTCAAGAGAATATCCCCTAGAGCATAAGAAGGCAATCCTCTCATCCCTCAACTGTTGCTCTTCTTCTTCTTTCTTTCTCTTTTTCTCATCTTCTAAGGCCAACCTTGTTGCTTCCTCTTGTTCCTTCTGCAGTAGGGTTGCCTTTTCTAATTCCATTAACTTCTCCAGTGGTAGAAGGAGCACTTCTTCACTAGCTGCTCCTAGATTGACAAGTCTATTAATAATTTCCACTCTCTTCTTGTTATTGATAGCCTCCTGGGCTGCTATAGCTGCTTTGCTACTTGCAGCTAGTAGCTTCCCAGTGGTGAGTCTACCTTTCTTTTTGAGCTTTTCCAACCTTTCCTCTTCTAACAGTTCTTCCGTAGTCATCTTCCTCTTTCCTTTGATGTCTTCGGAAGCTTGAGCTTTTGGAGATTCTGGTTTAGAGGGTTCAGGTTGGTGAGTGGAAAGTTGAGCTTGTGGTGATGAGGGTGCTTGAAAGAGAGGGGTTTTAAGAAAGTCTTCACTATTTATCTCATAGGCTAATTCAAGAATAGTCTTTGTGATAATAAGATCATCAAACAACAAAGATAACCCAATAATTCCTTCCGCAGCTTGAATCTCTGCTTCAGAAGATTGGATCATTGCTTCGGAAGATAGTGGTTCTGCGTTACTTGTCCCAACTGATTCAGTTGCTGGGCCATCAGTCCCCATATCCCCTTCGAAATTAATCTCAGGTTCATTGTGAACCTTAGGTTGACCAACTCCTTCCTCAGTGGTAGGTGGTGCATTCAGCCTCTAAAGCTCTTCAGCTCCAAAGTATGCCATAGCAACATCTGGTGAAGGTTCTTCAAGTGAGAAGCTTATTAGGAACTTAGTTAAGAACCTATTCAGATCAACTAGCATCCTTAGGTCCATTTGAAAGGTGATTGGAGGAGGCTGAGGGAAAATAGTTGTTTGTTGAGTGGGGTACTTAAAAGATAGAGTTGAAAGGGCTTTGCTCCATGTGTGCTTAACTCTGTACATTCTCCCCCTTTTTGGTAGCATCATCTTGAGAGGTAGATGAGCTAGAGGAAGAAGTCAGAGAGACTTGAATTGGTACATGCCTGACAGATCTCTCAGTCTGTGTCTCAGCTAGTTGAGCCTTGAGATTTTCAATCTCAAGTTGCTGAGTGGCAGACCTATCCTCTAAAGTCTTAACCTTTGATTCAAGGTTTAAGACTTTAGAAAATAGGTCTCTTATGATGAGTTGCATACTTCCCTCATATTCTTTAAAAGAATCATGGGGAGATGAGATAACATACCGTGTATGTTCATCTTCACCACCAGATGTGGTTTCTTGGCGCCCTGGTTTCCTCTGCGAGGTGATGTCTCTTTTAGAGTCATCAAAAGGCAGAGTTGCCGCAAATTCAGTCTTAGAGATGTTACCACTATCCTGAGAGTCCAATGAGACACTCTGAGTTGTGGCAGCTGAATCTACATGAGTTCCCTCCACATCAGTAGGACTCACCTCAGTTTGGCTTTGCTGATGGGGGCTAGAAGTTAGAGGTTTCTCTAGGCTCAGTTGATCTTTGGATGGGTGTTGTAGATCAACATCATGGCCTTGAATAAACATGAAGTCTTCATCAGAACAAGTTAGGAGGTCAGTAAAGGATATGGAAGTTATGCCTAATGACCCGAGACCTTGATCAATATCTAAGGGCGTAGAGCCTATGATTTGGTTGTCCCTTGTTGGTTGCTCTGGGGAGTATAGTGACTTACCCTAAGAGCCTACGGTTTGGGTTTAGGGCTCATGGGATTGAGACTGAGGAGACTCAATACCCATATTGAGGTCAAATGAGGAGGATGGTTGGACCTCAGACTGAGTGGGAGCCCATTTTTCCACTCTAGTCTTTTTGTGCTGAACAGAGGGAACTTGTTCAATCAAAGTGGATTGAATAAGGGTTCGTTTGGTTTGTCTCTGATATGTGTACTTGATGGTATGGGTAGGAAGAATTGGCATTGAAGTTGTTGTGTTTGGTGTGGGTTCATCACCTGTGGGATTTACAGGGATGTCACCAGGAGCTATTGGTTCAATCATACCTTGAAGAAGTGCAATATGTCTTCCAGTGAAGTTGGTGGACACCTTCTTCAGAATCTTGAAGATGCCCGGGCTCATGTGAGGGACAAGAAGAGTAGCTTCACATACAAGCCTGTCTTGGTCCATCTCCTAGTTGATGATGTGCTGAATAAACCTAGGATACATGTTGAATGTTTCCCTTTGAAGGTTTCCTCTGATATTGTTTAGCATAAACTTTGAATAGTTGAAGCGGAGGCCTTTTACCAACCCATGAAGTAGGCATCCTAAATCATAGGGAATTTGATCCCATCCTCTTGATTTGTTGGATAGACAATGGAGCACTATGTGAAGCATGAATTTCCAGTTGTAGGAAAAGTTGAATTTGTAGAGGGTTGACCTGCTCACATCTCCATTATATCCCATTTGGGAATATGTGCCCTCCAAATCAAATTTGGGGAATTCAGTAAGAGAGTCCTCATTATGAAGCTCTAAATGCTCCCTGATGGTCTGTTCAGATATGATTATCTCCTAGCCGCATACTCTTGACCTTATTAACCTTACTCCATTTACAGTGTCTGTTTGACCGTTAGCCCAAAATTCGGACATATGGTTGGAGTAAACAGTTGGATTTACAGTGAAGGCGGTGTAGTATATGGATTGGGTCAGAAAGTGGATGATTTTAGAGAAGTCGGCATCCTTTGAAGAGTCAAGGAGCGCGACTTGGTTATGTTGAGGATTTAGGGCCATTATGGAAAAAATTAAGTAAGAGTGAGGTAATTTGAGAGAGTAAGAGTGAAGATGAAGGAAACTTAGGGTTTGCAAATGGGTAAAAAGATTAAGGAGAGAAGTCGGAAGTATTTCAATGGGGTAAAATGGCGGATGGATAAGGTGAAGTGACAGTTTGGGGTATGATTTGACAGCGGCGGTAAGGATAAGTCATTTAAATATTCCAAGTGGCGGGCAGAGCTAGTAGGTCGGAACGAGGAAGAACTGTTGACGTAAAACTAGCTAGACCATATTTTTTTTAGATAGGCTCGGGAGTAAAAACTGACTTACCACACGAACTGGTTAGATGCGTGGGACAGAGTCGAAGGGAAAAAAAAAGACCAGATATGCCGAATCTGAGCTGAGGCCTAACTGTTGTTGAAGGAATAGAGGCTGTTTCGGCTCTTGGAATAAGGGGAATTAGCGTACTTTGCCTTAGCATTCCGGCTCATCAAAAAGTCTTCCAGTGCCATTCCATCAAAGCAATCACACCCTTAACTCACACTCATTCTGCTCTACTCACACCCGAGTATGAGAAATGAATTGGTGGATTATATGAAGCAGGACATCTATCTATTAGGTGGTGTGATATGAGGAGGTTAATAGAAAAGTAAAGCATAGTCCTTAGGTACAGGATCAGAGGAGTCAAAGAGGAGGTTGCCATAGATAGATTGGGTCATTCGTAACCAGGTCCGCTCTTTTTGGTACAGCAGCTTCACTACGAGGGTTAGGATCACCAATTCGAATTTTGATCTTGACATGTCGGTGGTTTTTAACCGTAGGCATTTTGCCCGGTTTTTCAGATATAAAAAATGCATCCATCATTAAGAAGCGGTTCACCAGCCACTACATCTGTGGATCCCACCAAATCATTCAACCTGGCGTTTATGGCCTCATCTACCGAGGGGGATGACGAATAGTAGACAGTATTGAGAATAGCTTCTTAGATCGGGACCCTTTCTCTTTTTAAAGTATTATAGTTCTGAGCCTACCCCACATACTGGACGTAACCACTCCCTTGGTTGGGGGCTGTGCCGCCCCGCCTTTCGATCGATACACAGTTGAGGAGGCCGATCACTAACGCTATAGGTGTGGGAGCGATCCTGGTCAAAGCGGGAGGTGTAGCCGCTATAGCACCAGTTTTTATATGTCTGTTGGCTTCGAGAGTTGCGGGTCCTTGTCGCTGCATGAGTGGTAGCTCACGCTCAAAAGTCCTCCCCTTCCTGGGCCGAGGAACGACGACCCTATCCTAAAGGAGAAGAAGGAGTAGGAGCAGAGCGGAGAATCTTCGAAGTGAAATTTTTGATTTGCCCGTTCCTATCTATATGGAAGGGAAGTTTTGTTGATGCTCCTACGGTCCGCTTACCGAGGAATAGAAAGGAAGGACCCGGGGCCAGAGCAAGTTGGGTTGGGGTATAGAGCCGTAAGAAAATCTTTACCTTTTTACAGAATGAGGCCCAAAGATTTTCGTTACATAGTACAACTTTCTTCCGAGAGTATGAGTTTTTCGAGTATAATATCTTCTGAAGCCAAACTTGCTTCCGAAGGTAAGATAATCCTACTTTCGAGAGTAAGAAACTCTTCCGAATGAAGAAGTTTTATCACTTCGGAAATAGATTTAATGATGCATTGAATGTTCTTCCAAGGCTTAAGACTTTTCTGAAGATAATACAAATAGGGAAAAAGTTTCTTTCGGAAGATAAATAGAATATCTTCCGAGGAAAAGTTTCTTTTCGGAAGAACTCATACTTAGCAAATTGGGAAGAAATACCTTTTGTAACAGGGCTTAGATTGTATGACATAGACAAAACACATATTTAAAAGGTTTTTCATAGGATATAAGCTAGTCAATGTTTATCATCCCAATAGCTGTAATCAAATATTTAAATCTTTGTTCATCAAATGCTTTTGTGAACAAATCAGCATATTGTTCATTTGAGTCAACTTTGACTAGTTTGATCAGATTTTTCTCATGAATATCTCTAATAAAATGGTACATGATGTCAATATGCTTTGTCTTTGAGTGCTTGACCGGATTTTCTATAATGGAATGGCATTCTTTTTGTCAATATGGATAGGAGTCTCCATGAAATTGAAGCCATAATCTAACATCTGATTTTGAATCCATAGCAGTTGAGCACAGCAACTAGCAGCAGCAATGTATTCAGCTTCAGCAGTTGATGTTGAGACACAGGATTGCTTCTTGCATTGCCAGGAGATTATCCTTCCACCAATAAATTGACATCCTCCTAATATTGATTTTTTGTTGATGTTACAACCACCATAGTCATTATCAGTGTAGCCATAGAGATTGAAATCTTGATTCCTAGGATACCAAAGACCCAACTTGGAGCTCCTTTGAGATATCTAAGGATTCTCTTGGCAGCAACTAGGTGAGACACCTTTGGGGCAGCCTGATATCTTGTACAAATGCAGGTTGCAAAAATAATACTAGGTCTACTTGCTGTGAAAAATGAGATACATCAGAGATCCAATAATTGCCCTATACTGATGTTGATTAGTATCCTCCCCCATATAGTCAGGATATAGATTGTGATTTTTTGGTATTGGTTTCTTTGTTGGCTTACAATCCTTCATTTTAAATCTTTCTAAAATGACATTGACATATTTAGATTGATTGATAAAGAACTCATCTTTCATCTGCTTCACCTGAATTCCAAGGAAAAACTCCATTTTTCCAATAGAATTCATCTCAAACTTCTTTTTCATAATGCTTTCAAAGTCTTTACACATTTGGTCATTTGAGGAACCAAATATGATTTCATCAACATAGACTTGTAATAGAAAAGTGTCTTTTCCAGTCTTCCTTATGAATAATGTCTTATCAATGGTACCTCTGGTGTAACCATTCTTTAACAGAAACTGAGACAAGATCTCATACCACAGCCTAGGTGCTTGGTGTAGCCCATAAAGAGTTTTATCTATTTTGCACACATAGTTGGGATACTGTGAGTCTTCAAATCCTAAAGGTTGGCACATATAGACTTCTCTGTCTATATCCCCATATAGAAAAGCACACTTGACATCAAGCTGGTAAACTGTAAAATTCTTGGATGCTGCATAAGCAAGAAAGATCCTCACTGCCTCAAGTCTTGCAACAGGTTCAAAGACATCAGTGTAATCAATTCCTTCCTCTTGAGTGTCTCCTTGAACTACCAGTCTTACGTTGTTCTTGATAATCAAGCCTCCATCATCCTTTTATTTTTGAATACCCACTTTGTACCAATAGGTACTTGACCAGATGGTAGTGGACATAGGTTCCAAACCTTTTGTCTTTTGAATTGAAGCAACTCCTATTGCATTGATTCAACCCAACTATTATCATTCAAGGCTTCTTCTACCTTCCTTGGTTCCATTTGTGAAAGGAAGCATGAGTAAAAACAGACATTCCCATTATGAGTTTGTCCTCTTGTTCTCACACCTTCAGAAACATCTCCAATGATGTTCTCAACTGGGTGAGTGTTGTGAATCCTGAGCCTAGGGATCACATCCAATTGCATGGAGAGATCTAGATTGGAAAAGAACTACTTAAGATTTTGAACACTTGGACCATCTGAGGTCTCACATTTATTCAATGAGGACTAATTGAATGAAGGAGAGACAACATCAACAGCATTTTGTTATGGAGCAGCATTAACAGTTGCACGTTCCTCCTGATTGCTGCATCCATCAGCTTGGTGTTGTATAGTTTTTGAGTTGTCACTTGATGAGTTTTGAGGCTCACTTTGTTGACAACTAGTTGAAGCTTCACTAGTTCCTGAGTTTCAGATCTACTATTGATGGGAGCTTGATTTTTAGCAATTCTTGGAGAACTTGGAAGGGGTCTGGGTAACTCAAATAGTTGATAATCATCTAAGTCATTTGAGTTCCTGTTCCAGCTGAAACATTCTCACAAGAAGGTTTAGAATACTTTAAAAACAATTCTAAGTCAAAGATATGATCAGGACCATTTCCCCTAACACAAGGAGTGTGCTCATTAACAACAATGTTAGATGATTCCTCAAATTGTTGATTTTTAATGTTATAAACTCTATAAGCAATAGAGTTGGAGGAATATCTGTAACATCTCGTATTTTTGTTAACTAAAAGTTAACTTCGTTTACTCTTACAAGGGTCATTATTATCAATTTTGAAACTCATGTGTTGTTGTGCTTATTCATTATTGTCATTGAGTTTTATGTATGAAAGTTAAAAATATAAATATTAAATAATAATAATGTTAATATTAATAAAAGTAACAATAATAATAAGTAATAATAATGAATAATAATATTAGTAATAATAAGATTACTTATAATAAGGTTACTTATAATTTATAAGGGTTATTAAACTTAACCATGTATAAAACATAAACTTAAATTAAGTTTGGGGGTTTTATTTGTCAATTTGGAAACTTAAAATAGAACTTTTAAACATAAAATGATAACTATCAAACTACAGGGACCAGTTTTGTAAAATTATTAAACCCAACCCCTTTTTCCCCCTTTTGCCCGTATTTCCGGCCAAACCCACGGCCAACTCCGGCCAAGCTCCGGCGACATCCCAAACGCGCATAAAACACTAAAAATCGAACCAAAACCGTTTCCAAACGCTTCGTGAAGATGATTCGAATCATTTGCTACCCTTAATTGGGGTTTAGCGACGGTTACAAGGGCGTTCGAGCTCGAGTAACCGTCGATCATCAAACGTAAACCGTTCGGTAATTAAACCCGAATAATAACCAAATTAAATGAACCATAATCGAACGTTTAACTAGTTCTAAGCTGGTATCAACCTCAATTTCACCTAAAATCCACAAAAACACTCGGTTCGATTATCTTTTTCATCGCACCTGCAACTCGATTAAAACCTCCCTTCCGAGCATTATTAACTTCAATTGATCGAGGGCTTTGCATCAGGATCCACATCCGAAACTATCCTCAAGTTTAATTTGATTAACATCGTCATTTGATTATCGTTTGGACACAAGACGCTCGCGACTGTTCCTGGTGTCTTTTGCATCGATTCGAACTCAAAACAAGTAAGTGAACACATCAATACACTCGAAATCACATGGGGAATCAAAGCCCCATGTTTATTTCAGACAAAGATATCGAATCGAACTTTAATTTGACCAAAGAAAGTTCTAGGGTTCATGTAATTTGGGGGAAACCTTTAGTTTGTGTTTAAAAGATATTAAAACCAAGATGTATCGCGGCTGGAGCCTTGGTTCACTGGTTAGAGCATTACCCCCACATACATGAGGTCCCGGGTTCGAACCCGGGCACCCTCATATAATTTTTTAAAGCCTTTTTGGCCTTAAATTAATTATGAAAAATTTATAATGTTTGTAAAAATGACTTTTATGAACTTCAAATATTTTTAGAGTCGTTTAAATGTTTTTTTTAAATTTATTATTCTAAAGCATTTTAACATTGTATTATAAAAATTTTACAAATGTTATAATTGAATATTTATGAATTTATATAATGCCTTAAGATGAATAAATTTATGTCGGACCTTATGTTATCTTTAATTAGAGACTTATCATGACGATAATAATATATATTTTATGAATAAAAATCACAAGTTAATTATACAGAATTTAGCTTCTCTAAGATTGGTTTTGTAAAGTTTATAAAATAATATATTTTTATATAAGAATTTATTAACTTTATAAAAAAATCCTCCAAATTCTAATACCTTAGTTCATGTTAAAACGTTAAACTTATTATTAACCTAAATCTTATAATATTGATATATATAGGTGCCTTGTGACGTTTTATCTTGGAACGACGTATATTAATCTTATTAATCTACATCATATACTTATTTGACATGTGAGTTTTCCTTGCCCTTTTTTTTACATTTTTCACACTATTTTGGGGTGAAACATGATACTTATACATCATACACTTATAAACGTTTGAGACTTATAATGCACTTGCAATTCATCTTTATACTTTGTCATGGTTATTTGTGTGTTGTAAGTGTTTATATGAGATACATAGTTTGTTTACAATCATTAACTATTGCTAGCCTAGCGACGTCTTAGATCTTTGGGCCTGACAAGCCTATTTGGTGCTAAAGCTGAGGTATTGTCGGCTCCTGGTGACGTATGCTTGTTCATCATGGGAACCAAATACACTTAGCTAATCTTATATACTTGTAATCAAGTCGAGGTTTGGTTGTAACGATATGTGTTCTATAACCTTACTAACTTATGACATATGACATGAATTGCTACTTGTAACTTTATCATATTATGATTGAAACCTTGGAAACTCATCAACTATTTATAGTTGACCTTTTATTTTTATCATGTTTCAGGAAATCCCCAAGTTTAAAGTGGACTTTTGAAGCTTGCAATGAAACTAGGACTTGTACCTAGTTTATTAAATAAAATGTTATGTTATGTTTTGACTTATGCTTGAACTTATTTCATGTTGAGACTTATGTTTGTATTTTCCTTTTGAAACTTATAATTTTAATATTTACATTTAAATATAGCGTTATGTGGTTGTGAACAATCTTAACCCTCACATCTCGACGTTTTCGCCGTCAAGGTTGGGGTGTGACAGATTGGTATCAGAGCCCATAACTATAGGGATTTAGGTTATTAGAAATGGTGACCTAGACTATAGCTTATGCATGAACCTCATAGAATAATATTTATATTCTTGGAAATATATATATTGTTTACATGTTACATAATGCTATACCAAACTTATGTGCAACTTGATGCCTTAGCCTAGGTTTGCTTTGTAATTGCTTAAACTTTGTTATATGTCTCCCTAAACTTAACTTTGACTCTTTGACTCTCCCCGAACATGAAATCTCTTAACCTTATTCTCGTCGACACGTGGAATCTTATGCTTATGTTATGACTTGGATCTTTAGACGTTATGTCTAATCTATATAAATCTCATCAAGGTTTTGATTCTATGAACCTAAGAAATATTGTGTGACACATAGACACCTGTATCCTAGTTTTCCTGGCAAAAGGCCCTCGGGCTAAGGCAAGCATATCGCATAAATCCTACGGGACTAGTTATGCTTACCTGGGGATTTCTGGGATGAGTGATAAACTATGGTCAATATACACAAGTTTCTAAGGTAAGTTGGTCAATTCACCTTGACGTGTCAACGTTTCCAAATGGTAATGCGTTACCAAATGGAATCATTCCGTGTACCTTACAACCCTTAGCTTATCTTTGTTTAAACTACTATTCTTTGTTATCCTCACTCCTGTAACTAACTCATTTTTGTATATCCAGCATGTCTCGTCACCATGGAAAGCGTGGAAGTTCCGACCGTAAGCTAGCTGCCATGATTGCCCGACAAATGGCTGCCGTCATCCCGACTATGGTTGCTGAACTTAATAGCACTCTAATGGCTAATAGCAACAACAACACCAATGGGAACAATAGCGGTGCTAATGGAGACAATAGCAACAACCAAAACGGGAACAATCAACAAGGGAACAATCAAACTTGCACCTTCAAGCACTTTAGCTCTTGTAAGCCCACTAGTTTTAGTGGCAAGGAAGGAGCCACTGGTCTTCTTGAGTGGTTCGAGAGCATGGAAAACACCTTCGTCAATTGTGAGTGTCCCGAGGCACTCAAAGTTCGTTATGCCACTAGCATGCTCCAACAAAGGGCTCTCACCTGGTGGAATAGCGAGAAGAGAAATCGTGGAGCTGATGCTATATTGGCACTCTCTTGGGATGAGTTCAAGAACATCGCCATCGCGAAGTTTTGCCCGAGAAGTGAATTGCAAAAGTTGGAAGAAGAGTTCTGGAATTTGAAGCAAAATGATGGTGATCATTTGGCCTACTCAACTAGGCATCATGAGTTGAGTATATTGTTGCCTCACATGGTTGACACTGTCCCCCGCAATATCGAGAAGTTCATTAAGGGTGTACCACCCCAAATTCAAGATGTTGTGGTGGGTAGCCAACCCACAACCTTGGAAGAAGCCATTACTATCACCGCTCAACTCACCGAGAACCATATACGAGCGGGCACCATGTCTTTGAAGGGTGCAAAGAAGGTAGAGAAGACGGCTATCGAGGCTGTTAAGGAGACCAAAGCTGAACCGTCTTACAACAACAACAACAAGAAGCGCAAGTTCACACCGGCGCGTAACTATGCTGTGGCTGCACCCAAACAACCTCAAAGACAACTTGTACATGCGGCTGCACCTGTGGCACAAGTGCCTGGGGCTAGGGCTTATGCTGGTCCTCAGCCTATGTGCAACCCTTGTAGGTACCATCACCCGGGAAATCAACCATGCCGTATCTGTACTTTATGCGGTAAATATGGTCACTTGGTGGCGACTTGTCACCGTGCACCTAACAACGCTACCGTGGTCACAAACCGTGTTTGCTACAACTGTGGGGAACCTGGTCATTTCCACCCACAATGCCCCCGTCTTGTGGGTAATATGCCACAAGCCCGAGGACGTGCTTTCAACATCAACGCAAATCAAGCACAAGCAAACAACGATGTGGTGAATGGTATGTTAACTTACCTCTAACTTTTGTGACCTAATTCTTTCATGTGTTACCTGCGTCGTTAAATACCTTTAAAATTGAACAGGTATGTTCCTTATTAATAAAACTTATGCCTATGTCCTATTTGATTCTGTAGCCGATAAGAGTTTTGTTTCGTTAGAGTTTGAACCCATACTTGCTAAGCCACATACGAAACTAGAAAGACCTCTTACCGTTGAAGTTGTCGATAGAGAACCGATCACCGTTGACGTCATTATTCGTGATTGTATCTTAAGTCTTGACACACATGATTTTCTTATCGATCTTATCCCTATGAAACTTGGAAGCTTCGACGTCATCATTGGTATGGATTGGTTAGCCACACACCATACCGAGATCATTTGTTTCGAGAAGTGCATCCGTATACTGTTACCTTCTAGAGATACTTTGAAGGTGTTCGGTGAAAAATCTTCCAAAGGACTTAAACTCATGTCTTGCACTCAAGCCCGAAAGTGCTTAAGCAAGAAGTATATGGCCTTCTTGGCTTACGTGGTCAACACGAAAGTCAAAGGGAAAGAACTTAAGGATGTCCCTATCGTACGAGACTTTCCTGAAGTATTTCCCGATGACCTTAGTTGTCTACCTCCTGTGCGTGAAGTTGAGTTTAAAATTGACTTGATACCGGGAGCAAACCCCGTAGCTAAATCACCATATCGACTTGCACCATCTGAAATGCAAGAACTTTCTAGTCAACTTCAAGAGCTATCCGAGAAGGGCTTCATCCGTCCTAGTTCTTCGCCTTGGGGTGCACCTGTTCTATTCGTGAAGAAGAAAGATGGAACATTTCGTATGTGCATCGACTATCGTGAGCTTAACAAGCTTACCATCAAGAATCGTTATCCTCTTCCTCGCATCGATGACTTGTTTGACCAACTTTAAGGAGCTGCTATTTTCTCGAAGATCGATTTACGATCTGGCTATCATCAATTGCGAGTCCATGATGATGATATCCCAAAGACCGCGTTCCGTACTCGTTATGGGCACTACGAGTTTATGGTGATGCCTTTTGGTTTAACCAATGCTCCTGCTGTCTTCATGGATCTCATGAACCGAGTATGCAAGCCTTATCTAGACAAGTTTGTGATCGTCTTCATTGATGACATACTTATCTACTCCAAGTCCAGCACCGATCATGAACTACATTTGAGATTGGTTCTTGAGTTGTTGAAGAAAGAGCAATTGTACGCAAAGTTCTCGAAGTGTGACTTCTGGCTCGAGGAAGTTCAATTTCTAGGACACGTGGTGAATAGCCAAGGAATTCACGTTGATCCTACAAAGGTGGAAGCTGTGAAGAATTGGTGTGTTCCTACAACTCCTACCGAAGTTCGTTCTTTTCTTGGTCTTGCTGGTTATTATCGGCGATTCATTGCCAACTTCTCGAGGATCGCGAAGCCGCTCACTACTTTGACACAAAAGAATAAACCATTCGAGTGGGGTTCCATGCAAGAAGAAGCTTTTGAAGCATTAAAGCATAAGTTGTGCAATGCTCCTATCTTGACCCTACCCGATGGAAATGACGACTTCACCGTGTATTGTGATGCATCTAAACAAGGCCTTGGTTGTGTTCTCATGCAACGAGGGAAGGTCATAGCTTATGCATCAAGACAATTGAAGGTTCACGAGGTGAATTACACAACACACGATCTCGAGCTTGGTGTTGGTGTCTTTGCTTTAAAGATTTGGAGGCACTACCTGTATGGTACGCAATGTATAGTCTACACCGATCACAAAAGCCTTCAACACGTCTTTAATCAAAAAGACCTCAACATGAGACAACGTCATTGGGTGGAATTGATTAGTGATTACAATTGTGACATTCGTTACCATCCTGGTAAAGCAAATGTTGTAGCCGATGCACTAAGCCGAAAGATTCACAACAAGATGATCTCATTCCAAGAAATTCGCGATCGACGTCAATGGTTTGACACTTTAGGTGAGTTTGATACTGAGATCCGACTAGATGTCAACGAGACTACCGTACTGCTACAAAACTTGAGAATAGATAGTGACATCGAGTCTAGTATCTTGGAGGCTCAACAAATGGTGCAACAAGAAGGAATAATGAAGGATGAACTGGAGCATAATCTTCTAACCCAATTGGAAACGAAACCCAATGGGTTGATGTACTTCGCAAATCGAATTTGGGTTCCAAATCGTGATAATCTTCGTACCTTTATCATGAACGAAGCTCATCAAACTCGTTATTCTATTCATCCTGGCTCCGATAAAATGTATATGGACCTGCGTGGTCAATATTGGTGGCCTGGAATGAAGAAAGACATAGCGACTTATGTAGCTAAGTGCCTCACGTGTACGAAGGTTAAAGCCGAACATCAACGTCCAAGTGGATTACTTGAGCAACCCGAGATCCCTATGTGGAAGTGGGAACACATATCCATGGACTTCATAACTAAGCTACCCCGAACCTCTCGAGGACATGATAGCATATGGGTGATCGTTGACCGATTGACCAAATCGGCACATTTTATACCTATACGTGACACTTACAAAACATCAAGGTTAGCTCGTATATACGTTGATGAGATTGTAAGTCGTCATGGGGTACCTCTGCACATCATATCCGACCGAGACGCTCGTTTCACTTCGCATTTGTGGTCGTCTATGCAAGAACTCTTGGGTACTCAATTGGACCTAAGCACGGCTTATCATCCTCAAACTGATGGTCAAACCGAGCGAACGATCCAAACCTTGGAGGATTTGCTACGTCTGTGTGTTCTTGACTTTGGTGGTGATTGGGATACGCATCTACCGCTCGCGGAGTTTTCGTATAACAATAGTTATCACTCGAGTATCAAGATGGCACCGTTTGAAGCACTTTATGGTCGTAAATGTCGTTCACCGATCTGTTGGACCGACATTGGTGAAAACTTCATCACTGGTCCTGAACTTATACAAGAGATGACCGATAAAGTTTCTATCATCCGCAAGAACCTTGAAGTGGCGAGAAGCCGACAAAAGAGCTATGCTGATAAGCGACGTAAGCCATTGGAATTCCAAGTTGGGGAGATGGTTCTTCTTAAGGTTTCACCGTGGAAAGGTGTCGTTCGCTTTGGAAAGAAGGGTAAACTGGCTCCAAGATTTGTAGGACCTTTCAAAATCTTGAAAAGGATTGGGAAAGTGACTTATAAACTGGAACTACCTTCCGACCTTAGTGGAGTTCATCCTGTGTTCCACGTCTCAAATTTGAGAAAGCGCTTGGCTGACGAAAGTCTGCATGTCCCGTTGGAAGACATCCAGATTGACGAGTCGTTGCATTTTATTGAGAAACCTGTTGAGATCATGGACCGTATAATGAAGAAGACTAGAACCACAACAACCCCAATCGTCAAAGTTCGTTGGGAGAATAAACGTGGTGCTGAATTTACTTGGGAACGTGAGGAGCACATGAAGAAGAAATACCCGTTCTTATTTGTATAGTTTCATTTCTCTTAATTTCGGGACGAAATTCTTTTAAGTTGGGGAGACTGTAACATCTCATATTTTTGTTAACTAAAAGTTAACTTCGTTTACTCTTACAAGGTTCATTATTGTCAATTTTGAAACTCATGTGTTGTTGTGCTTATTCATTATTGTCATTGAGTTTTATGTATAAAAGTTAAAAATATAAATACTAAATAATAATAATGTTAATATTAATAAATGTAACAATAATAATAAGTAATAATAATGAATAATAATATTAGTAATAATAAGATTACTTATAATAAGGTTACTTATAATTTATAAGGGTTATTAAACTTAACCATGTATAAAACATAAACTTAAATTAAGTTTGGGGGTTTTATTTGTCAATTTGGAAACTTAAAATAGACCTTTAAAACATAAAATGAAAACTATCAAACTACAGGGATCAGTTTTGTAAAATTATTAAACCCAACCCCTTTTTCTCCCTTTTGCCCGTATTTCCGGCCAAACCCACGGCCAACTCCGGCCAAGCTCCGGCGACATCCCAAACGCGCATAAAACACTAAAAATCGAACCAAAACCGTTTCCAAACGCTTCGTGAAGATGATTCGAATCATTTGCTACCCTTAATTGGGGTTTAGCGACGATTACAAGGGCGTTCGAGCTCGAGTAACCGTCGATCATCAAACGTAAACCGTTCGGTAATTAAACCCGAATAATAACCAAATTAAATGAACCATAATCGAACGTTTAACTAGTTCTAAGCTGGTATCAACCTCAATTTCACCTGAAATCCACAAAAACACTCGGTTCGATTATCTTTTTCATCGCACCTGCAACTCGATTAAAACCTCCCTTCCGAGCATTATTAACTTCAATTGATCGAGGGCTTTGCATCAGGATCCACATCCGAAACTATCCTCAAGTTTAATTTGATTAACATCGTCATTTGATTATCGTTTGGACACAAGACGCTCGCGACTGTTCCTGGTGTCTTTTGCATCGATTCGAACTCAAAACAAGTAAGTGAACACATCAATACACTCGAAATCACATGGGGAATCAAAGCCCCATGTTTATTTCAGACAAAGATATCGAATCGAACTTCAATTTAACCAACGAAAGTTTTAGGGTTCATGTAATTTGGGGGAAACCTTTAGTTTGTGTTTAAAAGATATTAAAACCAAGATGTATCGCGGCTGGAGCCTTGGTTCACTGGTTAGAGCATTACCCCCACATACATGAGGTCCCGGGTTCGAACCCGGGCACCCTCATATAATTTTTTTAAAGCCTTTTTGGCCTTAAATTAATTATGAAAAATTTATAATTTGTAAAAATGACTTTTATGAACTTCAAATATTTTTAGATTCGTTTAAATGTTTTTTTTTAATTTATTATTCTAAAGCATTTTAACATTGTATTATAAAAATTTTACAAATGTTATAATTGAATATTTTATGAATTTATATGATGCCTTAAGATGAATAACTTTATGTCGGACCTTATGTTATCTTTAATTAGAGACTTATCATGACGATAATAATATATATTTTATGAATAAAGATCACAAGTTAATTATAAAGGATTTAGCTTCTCTAAGATAGGTTTTGTAAAGTTCATAAAATAATATATTTTTATATAAGAATTTATTAACTTTATAAAAAAATCCTCCAAATTTTAATACCTTAGTTCATGTTAAAACGTTAAACTTATTATTAACCTAAATCTTGTAATATTGATATATTTAGGTGCCTTGTCACGTTTTATCTTGGAACGACGTATATTAATCTTATTAATCTTCATCATATACTTATTTGACATGTGAGTTTTCCTTGCCCTTTTTTTTACATTTTTCACACTATTTTGGGGTGAAACATGATACTTATACATCATACACTTATAAACATTTGAGATTTATAATGCACTTGCAATTCATCTTTATACTTTGTCATGGTTATTTGTGTGTTGTAAGCGTTTATATGAAATACATAGTTTGTTTACAATCATTAACTATTGCTAGCCTGGCGACGTCTTAGATCTTTAGTCCTGACAAGCCTATTTGGTGCTAAAGCCGAGGTATTGCCGGCTCCTGATGACGTATGCTTGTTCATCATGGGAACCAAATACACTTAGCCAATCTTATATACTTGTAATCAAGTCGAGGTTTGGTTGTAACGATATGTGTTCTATAACCTTACTAACTTATGACCTATGACATGAATTGCTACTTGTAACTTTATCATATTATGTATGAAAACCTTGGAAACTCACCAACTATTTATAGTTGACCTTTTATTTTTATCATGTTTCAGGAAATCCCCAAGTTTAAAGTGGACTTTTGAAGCTTGCAATGAAACTAGGACTTGTACCTAGTTTATTAAATAAAATGTTATGTTATGTTTTGACTTATGCTTGAACTTATTTCATGTTGAGACTTATGTTTGTATTTTCCTTTTGAAACTTATAATTTTAATATTTACATTTAAATATAGCGTTATGTGGTTGTGAACAATCTTAACCCTCACATCTCGACGTTTCCCCTGTCAAGGTTGGGGTGTGACAATATCCAACAAAGATAACATCATCTGACATTTCAGTAAATTTTGCCAAATTGTCCTTTGTGTTAAGTATGGTAGACCTGTTGCCAAAGGACCTAAAAAACGAATGAATGGTGGTCTCTTGTTCCATAGCTCATAAGGGGTTTTTCCATGTGGCTTAACTATAAGAACTCTGTTCTGCACATAGCATGCAGTGCTGACTGCCTCTGCCCAGAATGTTAGAGGCAGCTTTGAATCAGCTAACATAGTCCTAGAAGCCTCAATAAGTGTCCTATTTCTCCTCTCAGCAACACCATTTTATTGAGGAGTTCTAGGAGCACTATATTGTTTGGCAATCCCTTTTGAGTTACAGAATGAGTCAAGAACTTGATTCTTAAACTCAGTCCCTTGATCACTTCTAATTATTTTAACCTTGTGATCAATTTGATTTTCTATTTTAAGAATAAAAGAATTTAAAATTTTAGCAGTTTCATCTTTAGTTCTTAAAAAGAATACCCATGTAAATCTAGTGAAATATCAACAATCACAAGGCCGTATGATTTCCTTCCAATGCTCATTATACTTGTGGGACCAAATAGATCCAAGTGCAATAAGTGTAATGGAGTGGTGATAGAGTTAACTTCTTTGGATTTATGAGAAACCATGTGTTGCTTTCCTTTTAGACATACAACACAGTTATCTTTGCAGAAAAGTTTATTTTTAGGCACACCATGTACCAAGTTATTTTTAAATAAATTATTCATGGTTTTAAAATTAACATGACACATTCTTTTATGCAATAGAGTTGACTTATCGCCATTAGCTTTGAAAATAAAGCATGATACTTCACCCAGTGGGGAAGCATTTTTCATGTCAAGCTTGTACATATCCCTTTTCCTGGGAGATCTAAGAAGAACCAGTTCCTGAGGAATTTTCATCCCGGGTTTGAGGATAATGCACTCGTGTTCTGTGAAAAGCATTTGGTGCTTTTGATCATAGAATTGAGAAACACTTAAAAGATTGTGTTCAAGCTGTTTGACAAAGTTTACTTTGTCGACCTATAACTTACCATTGGATACACTACTTCTACCAGAAATGTATCCTTCGGTTTCACCTCCAAACTAAACAGGTCCTCCATCAAAATATTGAAATTTTTGAAGAAGAGATTTGTTCCCTGTCATGTGCCTGGAGCATCCACTGTTCACAATCCATACATTTCTATTTTTGTCATGTGGATGTCCCTAAACATAAGGTGAAAAAGTTAGTTACTCACAAAATTTTCCCTCTTTCATTATCTTCTTCATCTACAAAATTCTCTAACCTAAATTCAACCACAAACCGCCTTCATTCTTACCTTTCTTCACCATAAAGCTACTCACAAATGGCCAACCCTGATCCTCACAGTTAACCAGATTTCTCCATGCATTTACACAGGCAACACAATCAGGTTGCTCTGTTGAACTCTGAGAAAGATCCTGGTTTCTCAGAGTTGTCTATTTTTGTCTCTATTCAACTACTTCACCTCCCTCACCATAGATCCTCCTCTGTATAAAGATCAACTGTTAGAGTTTTGGAGGACCTGCCAAGAGGTCACTATAGATGGGGAGAAGGCATTGTCTGCCACAGTACAGGGGAGGACAATTTTTGTCACTCCAGCCACCATAAACACACATCTAAGGCTGGATGATGATGAAGGCGACTTGTCCTTCCCAAAGTCTAATGTCAACGAGTCCTTTAGGCAGATGGGCTATGAAGGTGATTACTCATTAAGAACCTTTAGAAAAGGGAAGGTCTCCTCTCAGTGGAAGTACCTCCTCGATGTTGTCATCCATTGTCTATCTAAAAAGCATGGAGGATGGGACCAAATTCCAGAGGACCTCTCCTAAAAGTCCATGGGATGGTTCAGGGGGTCAAGTTTAGGTATTCTCAGTTTGTCTATGCCAATTTACTTGCTAACTTAGACTCTTTAGAATATAACATGTTCCCTAGATATGTCCAGCACAATCTTAACTGTGAACTAGGCTCACAGTTAAGGGGAACAGGTAATGTCTTAAAATGGGACAGATAAAGCCCGGCATCTTCAAGACAATGAGAAAACCATATGTTGGCTTCTCAAAGGTAGAAACAACCCTTGTTTTAGAAATGTTAGAGCTTCTTGCTCAAGGTGACAACCTAGCAACACCAGCTAGTGTTGAACCCACACCTTCTACTTCTAAAACACCCAAGCAACCTCAAATAACCATCACCTACACAAGAAAATCCAAACGAACCCCTGCACAACCTACTCAGGTTGTGCAGGCCCCTATATCATCACCCATGTAGGAGGAAGTGAACACTAGAGCTCTCATCTTGAGGAGCAAACCACTCCCATCTCTTCAAGGAACAGTGTTGATGTTCCTCATGCTCAGCCTGATCAGCTCACAACCCCAACAACCTTAAGCCTTCACTCAGAGTCTCAAAACACTTATGACCAACCTTTAAGGGAAAGTTACCATTCCCAGTCTATAGACCTCAACCAACCCATTCTCAACCTTGAATTATATGATGATGAAGACATATGATTTAGTGAGTACCATGAGTCTCTCTTCTCCACCCCTGCTCAAGGAGAGATGAGTGCTCTTGATTCACCCATGTTTAGCCCACATCATCCACCCACAACTGAGGTGGATCTCTTTTAACCTGTTCAGGAGGTCCATATGGAAGAGGCTATCACTTCAGCAAGTGATTACATTCTTAAGACCTCAACCATGACAACCCAGCCCATTGACACTTCACCTGAAGTTGTCATAGTGTAGAGGAAATCTAGCAGCCAAGAACATAGTGTTGGTGATGAGGAAGAAAACTTTGGTCCTATTCTCTCATCCCCCCATGATTCTTCTGATGAAGATGAGGGGAGTCTGAAACTAAAGGTGTATAAATTGACTAGAACATGCACCTATTTAGTCTCAAAGGTTAGTCACCTGGAATCTCAGGTGACGACCTTGCAAAGGAGGGTCAATAACCAGCAACTTGAGATCACCAATCTCAAGGGCAAGTTAGTTGAGAGACCACTTAGAAGGACTCAACCAGGTCCACAAGAACCTATGGATGTGGTGGACCTAACCTCCAGCTCACCTATGCAAGAAGGTGATGCTACCAAAAAGGGGGAGAAATTCCTAGCAATCACAGAACCTATGAGTTCTTCTCAGAGTATGGACATTTAGGATTCACCACCCTCACTTGCAATTGTCCATACTCAGCAACCTCCTTAAGTCCATATTAATGTGGACTCACTCATACGAATTTTGTTTGAGGAGGGTATCTCAAGGGCCATGTCTACCCCACCCAATGATGCTGAGAATGAAATACTAGGGTGCAGGTATGATGCTGACAGGAGAGCCCTGATATTGCACAGACTTCAGGGGCAGCAAGAGGTTTTCAATTTTAAGACCCTAAAGTACTATGACAGTCGTCCTCTAGTCCACAAGTCACTTGCCAATCCCAGTCAAAACAGGCAAGCTAACAGACTGGCTGAGAGGATTCAAGACAGGATTGTTGAAGAGTTCAGACATAGAAGAAGACAAAGGCTAACAGGCAATGTCATTGGTCAACTGGATGTTAAGGTGGACCCTAAGATTAGCTTCGAAGGGGAAACCTTAACTTAAGGCCTAGTGATAGACCATGTGAACCTTGTTACAGGAACTACTTCAACATCCTCTAACCTCAGTAAGGTGTTTCACAACCTCTCTCTGGCCAGAGCTTAAGTGTTGAACTAAGAAATAAAGGCCAAATCTCTCTCCACCCTTAGTCACCAAGGCTTGTGAGTGACAAATGAGAAAGAAAACTGACTCCTAAGGAGATTGAGGAGGAGGAGTGAGAGAGAGAGAGAGAGAGAGAGAGGAAGAGGAATCTAAAGGGAGAGAGTTCAAGTGGGTCCCTAGGCTTCATGGAAGCTGCAATCAGGGCTACCCCAGGCCAAACACTCAAGATGATGAGTTGAGGGCAGCCAGATTAAACTACTTAGGGACCAGGAATTACAACATTGATGAACTCATCTCTCTTCCCTTAGAAGAGTTTAATGAACTGGCTGACACTGAGTTGTCAAAGGAGAGGAAGGAGGTCGAGGATGCAGAACTGCTCCTCAAGATCAAGGAAGAAAGGAGGAAGAAAAAACTTTACAAAATGCTCTTACCCTCTCCCCAGTTCAAGAAAGTCCTAAGACAGAGACTGTGGCAACTGAGTAACAACCTCAGGTAGACAAAACATTATCAGCACCCTAAGTGCCACAGGCCTGTATTAGGCATCTGCACTTCTTCCCTTATCCTATGAATACATAGAATTTGAGTACCTCAAGCAGCTTGAGCAACAAGTGATGAAAGAACAAAAGGCTGCTAAGAGGAAGATGAGGGAAGAGGCTACAAAGTCAATAGCCATCATCCAAAAGAGTCAAAAGAAGTCTGCTGATAGGCAGAGGATGATGAGCTTCTTGAAGCTGTATGGATTCTTCGAAAGGAGGCTTGGTCCAATGTCTCTATCCACTATGGATGAGCACATTAGAATGATCAAGCAGAAGATTAAATAAAGGGAGCTTGTTGACTTGCATTCTCCACCAAGTCAAGCTCCACCTGAAGTTGAGGTCAAGGTTAAACCCCAAGAGACAACACAACCTGGACCTAGTGCTAGACCATAGCCAACTTCATCTTCTGAGCCACAACAGGGTCCTGATCCCTCTCCTTCTGAACATGTAAGGGAAGAGGAACCAACAGAGAAAGACACACAAGAACAACCTGGTGCTAAAGGCCAGTCTTCTCAGTCAAAGTCTGTAAAGAGGAAGAAAATGATGGCTATGAAGAGGGACACTAAGAAGAAGAAGACCAAGGCATCCGCCTGTATACCTCAGGATGAGTCAGAGCATCCTGAGGTAGCTCAAGAATAGGCTGCTCAACCAAGTCCAACAAATGTAGAGCCTCTTGTAGCGGGAGACCCATCCTGTCCTGGACTTTTTCTGTAAATCCAGACAGATGGTATGTCATCAGAGATCAAGGAGGTCAAGATGTCTATTTCTGGCAAGACATGCTTGACCTTCCTCTGTATGATCTTTAGGACATGAGGAGGTACTATGAGAGTCTGAAGGATCCTGACCAAATGATGAAGAAAGGAATGGTCTTGATCCTAATGAGGACTGCCAATATTTAAGTAACCTTTCTATTTTGGTAGCATAAGCCTAGGGGGAGTTTGTAAGGTTTATACTTAAAAGCTGATGCAACCAAAGAGCTTCCAGTATGCATGCATGTAGTGTAGAGTAGAGTTACTTTGGAAGTTTTACACAACTCAGAGAAAATATTCTAAGTGTAAAATCTTTCGAAGCCAAAGATCAAATCTTCTGAAGCCAAAGATGAAGTATTCCGAAGCTTCAAAGACAAAGTCTTCCGAAGCCAAAAGATTGAAGACTGATTTCTTCCGAAGACAGAGAAGATATGTTTTCTCTTATCACCTTTTGACAAAAAGCTGAACAACTTTTCGCTGCCACTCTCAAGACTCACCAACTTAGATAAGTTGGTGAAAAGGTCCATGCTTTTGTCAACTGTAGATTATGGTCCGTGGTCTGTAACTTTCTACTCTTATACTTTTTATCCTTTTGTATTGTATTAGGATGTGAGCTATGGCATGTCATAGTCACTAGTCAAAAGGCAATCTACCTTTTGACTTTACATTGATCTTGTTGTCTCGATTAGTGTTTCCAGCTAGCTTTTAAAGTATAGCCGGCTGTAGGATGTAGCATAAAGTATCTTAGGTTCTTGTATTTATCTTTATGCTTTGTAACACTTGTGATAGAACTTGAGAGCAATATACAGAATTCTTGAAAACCATACTTATCATGTTCTTGCTCTTTGTTCTGTTTCATTACTTACTTGTGTTCTTAGTATCATTTACTCAAACCTGGTTCTCTATTTGATCTGTTAAGTGTTTTAATACTCTCCTCATTGTGAGACTGATTATATTGACCCCATTCTGTGGTCCTGAAGTGTTTTATTATAATCGATACTTCTATTACAGCAACCCGCTCGCTAAGATCGGAACGACGTGAGCTTAGAGTAGCTGGTTGGCTCAACGAACTGTGTTTAATTAGACATTAGATGGAAGGGATGTCCGAATAGCGTGATGTCTAGTATCACTACATTAATGATCCACATAAATGATCATTATACTATAATCGTTGATGATCATAAGCCGGATCAAGTCAAGAAATAACCATTGTGTTAAAACTATTTTATAAAAATTGATATTTCTTTACATTATATTAGTTTTAATAATTTTTCGTCATAAAAAACCAACTTTAATTTTCTTGACAGAACCTTAACACGACCGCAGGATTTCCTTTGAAATTTTGACACGGCCGTGTCAGCGTGCTATAATTTTTTTGTTTTTATAAGTTTTCGTAGTTTTAATTTTTAACTAAAATCCCCCATTTTCTTTAGTCACAACAAATCAAAGTAACTGTGCTAAAATGTTTTTGACATTAAATTAGTTAACCTATATTCCTTATGACACGAACCCTACTTCCGCTCATACTATTCTCAGTGTGTGTGACGGTGGGTTCACATTATAATATTTTATTTGCTGGATTTGACACCCAACAGGATTTCGCACGTGATAAGTTCATTTGAGTATGAACATATGCGAAAAGTTTCAAATATTTGGAAACTAATCGCTGTGAAAAAAGTAAATTGTTGCGCGAGAAGTTGACTATGTTAACCAAATTATCACGTGACTTTAATGTTTTCACATGCAAAAACATATATTTTCACCAATGTATTTTTTAAAACTTATAGTGTTGAAGATAACACAATGTGTTATTGTTTTCATCGTTTTTTATACATTATATAAACATTGTTATCTGTCATTATGTTTTACAATTATAAATATACAATAATATTACTTCACCAGTATATATTTCAAAACTCATAGTGTCTAACATAACATAATAACGATTAAAAACACAATGAGACATTGTGTTTTTTAGTCATTGTTTTTAACGAATTAGATTACTTAGTTGTTAATTTATTATTATGTTTTACATATTAGAGATACATAATAATATTATTCCACCATTATATATTTTTAAAATTCTTCATTTTAGAAAAAACACCATAGTATTCAGAAAAACACAATAATTAACAAAAAGACACAATTAACTACACTAACGACATAATTACGAGATATGAGCTTAAAAATGTAAAAAAAAGTTATTATCTTTTTATATAACAATATTGTACTCGTTTTAAAGATAAAAAACGCTCGTTGTTATGGTATAATTTTTATAAAAAATAATAACGTACATAAAAGTTATACACGTTTAAAGAAATGATGGAACTTACAAAATGTCAACAAAAAATGCTTATCTACCTACTCTAATAAAAAAGTATCTTGAGATGACACGTGTCAGCACCATAATCATTCTCACCAAAATTTTCTCGTCTCTCTCTCCTATTAAATAATTACTTTAGTTACTAATAATATTCTTTAACATATTTTTAGATGTAATAAATTAAGAAAGAAATTTATTTAATAATATTATTTCTAAATAAAAAAAATTATAAAAAATGAATTTTTTTAAAGCATAAAACTTTTTTAAGAATACTAAATTTTTTAAATTTGGTATTTTTAAAGAGTAAATTTTTTGAAAACAAAAGTGTTATAATAGAAAAAATTTTAAAAATGACATTTTTGTACGGTTTGTTTTAGAATAAAATGTTTATTTTTTGTAAAAAGTTTAAAAATAAAATTTTAAAAAGTTTAAATTGTTGTTTTATTATATTAGAATAGTACTTTATAATTAATAAATTTTATTATATTAATATTTAATTTATTCAACTCATGTGATACACGGGTTTACTAAAGCTTGTTACTAAAATATTAATCTAACAAACTTTTTCCTACAATGGATCTTAACATTTAATTAAGGAGATTGATAGTTGAGATTAATTTTTATACTTTTTAATTTTAAGGGTCTTTTTATTTGAACATGTCCCACATAAAATATATAGTGGGAAGCAATATAGTATAATTTTATTTGTACAAAATATAATAGTAAAATCTATCAACTATAATAAACAAAAGTTTAAATTTTTATTTTCCTGCTTAACCATTTTCTGTTTATCTATTTTATTTTAAATTTTTTAAACTCCTAAATTGATTGAATACCATTTAAACATTTCTATATTTCGTATGATTTTTATTTTAAAAATTAAATGTATCATAAATTTGGTTGACCAATAATTTCCTTTTTAATTACATTATTTAGAAATTAATTTAACTAGTTAATTATAATGTATAAGATTTAGAGGTGTTAATTTTTTATTTTTTAGAATATTATCAATGGTTATTATAGAAGTGTTTTTTTTATTTTTGTTAAAACAATTTCATACGCCACATGCACGCGTGCGCACACAAATAATCTATTTTCTATACAACTTAATAAATAAAAATTACAAGATATATGTGACGTAATTTTAAAACACCTTCATAAAATTTTCTCTTAAACATTATAGCCTATTATTTTAGTCAACTAAATTATTTCTTATAATCCAATATCATAATAAAATTTTTTTCATCATTTCTTAATATCTCTCTCACCCGGTCTTCATAGAACGTATGGTTCAAATGAGAAATATCGTAAGTGATCTTTTGATTAATATCAACATAATAAAAGAAATATTTCTTTTAGTTTTTTTGTAAATCAGTAATGAATTGTAGGATTCAAATAGACCCTTTTTTGAAAATCTAATAAAATGAAGTCGTTTGTTAATTGTGGCCCTATAAAATCAAATAATAAATTATTTATGAGTTAATTGTTATTTGTTGTCCTTTAGTTTTGATCTGTTTTGTTATTTTTATTCAAAAAGAAAAAAATTCTCTTTGGGGTCTCTGACTTTTTAAAAGGTTATCATTTTCATATATATTTCATTAACTTAGTTAATTTTGTATAATGACTTAAATGTCTCTAACTTAACATATACAATTTACTAAGTTAATAAAACTGGATGAAAATGATAATTTTTTAAAAAGTTAGGGACACCCAAGAGAAAAAAAAACATTTTGAATGGAAATAACAAAACAAACCAAAACTCAGAGATGATAATAGCAATTAACTCTTTACTAATATAAAAGATATATATCATTGTGTTTTTTTTATAATTCAGTCTGTGTGATACATAAGAATTTAACCTAGTAATATAATACAATATTGTTTGTACAAATATATTATAGTAAAATGTAAATACATATAAAAGTAGTAACCAAACCAGTATTCGTAGCTGTAAGAATTTACCAGAAATAAAACAAGATACATTTGGCTAAGGCTTGTGTTTAACAGAGTTCGCTTAATAAATATTTATTATCCGACTTGTGTTTATAGAGTTCGCTTAAAAAATATTTATTATCCTACTTGTGAAAAGCTGATGTGGCATGTTGACTGGGACTATTTGTGGGAATGGCGCATTTTAGCGTTGTGGACAGTGTAAGAATATACATATGTATCAAAGTGTACGACAGAAACAATTTGTAGATAAACTCGCAGATCCTATGTAGTGTTGCGCTTTTCTTTGTCTTTTATCTTTTGTTGAAAGAATGATGAAGAGCAAGTGTATGCTAAGTTGCTAACTAACAAGAGACCTCACCTCAATGTTTCCAAACATATTTCAAGTCAATCATGCTTTTTATTTTTTATGATTATCTAAATGAATCAACAAGTTATCTTTATAGCAAAATTCAAAACAATTTCTATCAATGGTTTTAATTGTCATTAAACGCTTATCCTCTTTATGTTTGTTTGTTCGGTTTACCTGTGTATGACACAATCTATTCAAACAATTATCTAATTCTTATCTTTTAATATTCTTGCTGATGTTGTTTGAGAATAGATTATGAGCAAATGTACCAATCACATTGATGCAGTTAATTTTAACTATCTTCAAAAGATAAGGCATTTTAAATGTAGAGCAAATGTACCAATCACATTGATGCTGTTAATTTTAACTATCTTCAAAAGATAAGGCATTTTAAATGTCTTCATTGTATCCACTAACATATGACATTCTCCAGTGGCAAAGGACTTAATCACTCTAATGGAGAATAACAAGCTTTACACAGTAAAGATATATAGTAACAAATTATACAAATTATACAGATCCATGAACAATAATAACATACAGAAGAGACACAACTAAATACAACACACTTAATCTACAAATGAAGAATGTAACAATCAATCAGAGCAAGCAATGACCAAATGCAACCAGAACTACCGCCTCACAACCACCGTCCATAACCAGACCATTACTGCTTCACAACTACCGCTTCTATTAACTAAATGCATGCTTGATGTATTTATTTCTTGTCTGGAGAAACCACTGATTCTTCCCCAGCTTCTACTGTTTTGTATAATGATAAATTTAGAACCACACGTGCACAAAAATATATAAACATAAATCATAATAGAACATAACTAAGACTTCATACCTATTCCAGGAACAATTATGACAGGCGAGGCTTTGCAGTTGTGGAAGCAATACTCGCTCACACTTCCCTGTAATACGCTGCACACATGAAGCGAGAGTGGAAATTTAGAGTCAGACTAAGCAGCATGTTGTGTGTAAACTGAAAGGGTAGTGAGTAGCTTAAAGGAAAACGGGTCAACTAGGTTGAAATGATAAAAGAGTGTAATTGATATAAGATCTTCCTTTTTATCATATTTGACCAGTTAATTGTAAACTTGGGATAAAAATGTTTCGAGTAGACCTAAACTGATGTTTCAAAACTACGCATTTTGACGAGTGAAGATTACCTTTGCATTAGGCTCCGGCCTCTTGTACCCATGACAACTGCTACAGGCTTCACTTTTTCTGCTTCCCTGCAAATTGCCTTACCCGCGTCTCCTTCCACTATCCGAGTCACTATTTTAACCTGTTCCTCAGGTACAAATATAAAATTTACAACCAAAATCCAAAATATGTTAACTCATAATCGAGTACTACATTTTATGGTGAAGCTAGTTACGTGGTCTATACACTACTCGCATAGTATTTATACAAAAACAATAAGGATTGCCTTATTCCAAAAAGTAAACTAATTTGCATAACTTCATAACCTTATTTCTTCATTACAACTACACCTTTACATACGGACCATGAGAATTTAATGAGTACAGACCAGTTTTTTATGTCACTAGAATCAGCAAATGAAAACCTAGAAAGCAGGACCATATAACAAACTAGTAAAACCTAATAATAAAGAAGATTAAACAGTGAACATGGTACAATACTAGCTCATTAATATCCACAAACATGACAAAAACTAACCTTAAACACAACATGTTTATTATATCCTTGAAAATCTTTACCTCTGTAAACTCATGGAACCCATCAATACCCTACTAACCAATGAAATCATGTAAAAATGTAGCTGGCATTGGGCAAGTGGCCTTCAAGGGGACTAAAGGGAGAAGACCAGTGGAAACTGGATTCAAACCCAAGACAAACACTTACCACTACACTAACCTTGAACATTATGATTTCAACATGTTGCCACCCGAAAAGGAGGAAACTGACACACCTAGTAGTGATCTAAGGTCTAGCAAAGAGCATTGCTATCGGGACACTCATACGTACCATTAAACCTCTGTATTTCTTTCTCCAAACAAACAACCAATCAGCCATATGACTACAAACTACTAAACATTTTTGTCATGTTCGCTAACCAATCGTGGATCCTCAATTCAATGAAGGTAACTTTGAGATGATCACAAGAACCACACATATATGATATATGCTAACAAAATAAGGCATATCAAGATTTCTACACCCTGATCAATGATCACACAACCAAATTGCTTAAAAAATATTGCTAGTGTAGAGCCACCTGATACGTGCATTATGCACCCCACCACGTTGCCCACTACTTCGTCAAGCATATTAGCATTTTAGTTGTCTGCAAGTTATTGAATTTTATGTTTCCATGCACATTTAGTAGTTATAATTAGTGGAGTAGGTTAGTGGATCATTATGTTAATTTCATGACATTCTTTTGTAGCCTATAAAATGGGTGTGTCGTTTATGAATGAGATTAATCAGAAAATTAAAGCAAAAGTTTGTGTCTTTATTCTCTTATCTCTGTTCTTTGGAGTCTAACCTGCTCTAAGGGTCCTATTGGGAGATTGACCATCTTAAATCGATCTCTAACACCACCATAGCCCAAGCACACTATCAACACATATATGTTTTGAAATACACATACAAAGATACATATCCATACATGTAGCCAATTAAACCCATAGATCAAAACATACATATTTGGTTCAAATTACAGGCCCAAACTTTAAGAATCTAAACACTTGCCACAAGATGATACCATATTCAGAAAACATTAACCCACAAACAAAATTATCATAATCACAAGCAAACACACAGGTAAACATCTGCATACCTGAGAAACCTTCAACGCCTGCACAGAAAGCTTCTCCATCAGCGTCTGCGACACCTCATAAACAATATTATTCTTCAAACCTAATCACAAAACCAAATTCAACACCAAAATTCAAAAAACAAACCAAACATCATCACAATTCACATCAAATCCTTCACTAAATTCAACTAAAAACGCGATCTAATCATATAAAACAAAAATCAAAACACAAAACTCACTGGAAACAGCGTGCACGAGGTGAACAGTATCACCGGCGTTACAGAAGTGATGAAGCGCCCAATCAAACGCGTGCTTTGACTTAGGTCCATGATCGACGGCGATGATGACGTCACGGCCGGTACGACGGAACAAGGGGTCGTTTTGGCTCCAGTTGTACTCTTCTTCTTCGTTCAAAGTCTGCATTCTGAAACTCATTGTGTGTGCTACTGTTGGTTTGTTCGATCTAAAGAGAAATTAGAAATGGAGAATTGAGTGTTGGGTGAATGATTCAGATGATGAGTTATATTATATTATTGATGATTATATATGATAGTGTGAATGCAGCCGCCACCAATAATAATTGGTCGGTGGAGTCGAAATGGAAAATGGTCAAAGGGCCTTTGATGGGATTAGTTGTATAATGTTGACCAGTGGTGGCTTGCAGTTGGCGTCTTGTGTTTCTCATGCCTGTTGAATATTCGTAACAGCGTCATTCGTCAATGCAGAAAATTATATTTATTGTCTATTTTAATATATGGTCATGTTAAAATATAATATTTTTTAAGTTTATTTCTAGAAGACGTCGAGTTAATCCATCTTTAGAGTCCTAATCATTGCCACGTCCCGAGTTTATACAAGAGAGAGAATATTTGGGAGAAAGAAAAAATATATATCATATATTTTTTTCTATTAAATATACTCCCTTTAAATTAATTTTTTTAAAAGAATTATGAGACGCACTATATAATCTTCTTCGTCTAGTAACTTGACCATAAATATCAAGCGCCACCCTAACCTCTCCCATCTTGTTATGTTTATTATCACCACCATCCACCTTTGTCAGCAATCAAAGCCGCCCATAACAACACCAAACACTTTCTTACTACTCTTATTATTACGCAAAACAACCAATATATTTTCTCACCCTTTTACAAGCAACTTCTACGACGTTTATTTTCTGACGACCTCCACCACACTAACTCGCATAAAAAAAACATTAAAATAAAGAAAATTATAATAACCTAGAAATTTACAAAAAAAAAAATCTCAACTATGACAACCAACATAATCAATTGCAAAATAAGCAAAATCATACCATGCAACAACCGAACAAACAAAAGGGAATTGAAATCCCACCAAAAGAAATTGATCCAACATTCCCTAAACCTTTTACTTTAAAATAACTAAATTTAATATAAACTAATAAATTTAAATTATCTTTATTTAATTCAACTTTTTAATTAATCATTCATTAAAAAATTACAAGAGTAGACAAAATATAAAAAATACAAGAGTACATAAAATTTAAATATAAAAACAAATGAAACAGCTAAATAAAATACAATCAGACTTACAAAATGAGTTATAAGTTTGTTAATATTTCGTCCTCACGTATTCGGATATGCTTACCCATGTTTTTGCTTAATCCACTTCTTCGGCGGTGTCCCTGGTTTTGCTTTATTCATTGTTGGTGAGAGCTACGACTTCATCATCATTCTCTTCCTTGTTTTGTGAAGGGGGTTGGGTTTCATATAGGAGTTATAGCTTGTTACTTATATTGACTTAAAAATTATTGTTGAAATTAAAAATGAAGTGGAGAAGGTAGCAAACGAAATTTGGCAACAGCGTTTCGACCATATATGAGATAGAACTCTTTCAATTCATGAGAGAAAATGCTTTAGTAATGATTTGTCTGTTCTAGTGCAAGACGAAAGAAGAAGCATGAGCAGAGCGGTTTGGCTAAACGTGCAACACCTCATTGGATATCTAGGTCGGATGTTAGATCCTTCAATAGGTCCCATCGAGTCCGTTAAACAAATTATTGACTAACTAGCAACAGGGAGATGGATTAGTAATTTTTTAGAAATCAAATGAATTCAATCTTATATATGTGCGAGGAAGGTGGAGTCGTCACCGGCAGATGGACGTCGGCGGAGGGTGGAGGTCGTCGGCGGATGCCAGAGGATGGACGTGGCCGGCGGATCGTCGTGGTCGGAGGGTGGACGTCGCCGGCGAGGGTGTAGCAGCGGCGGGCAACGACGGAGGCGGGGCCGACGAGTGTGGGAAGAATGTTTCAGGAAGGCTGAATTGTGGATGTGTTTTGAGGGGTAAGAGCATTCACATCTCATTCCTCATCTCCATTCATGTAATTACATTAAAACCATTGTTTTTTTTTCTCTTTTTTAATTAAATAATATTTTTATACATTTATCATTATTTTTTATGTTTTCTCCAGTCACAACCACTTAAAATATATTGAAAAATTATAAGGGTTTGAACAGTTATTACTCAAAATAGAGATTAAATAGTAACATTTTCTTTCTTTTTTATTCACAACCACTTATAACCATACCATATAATATAGGGAATACACTCACATTAATTTAAGGAACGAGATGTGAATGCTCTAAAGAGGTCACAATTCCATTCAACATTGATTTTTACTTTAACCATTCAGAGCTTAATGGAATGGTTAAGAGATTGTGTTTTTTCCAAAACAAACACTTTACCTTTTATCAATTCAGATGCAGTCTTTTAGTCTGATGTATTCTTTTAATGGAATCATTAAAAGGCTATCAAACAGTCCTTAAGACCAGTGCTACATGTTTTACTATACACAAAAAAACTAAGAACAAGTTGGACAAGGGTGAAAAGGCAAATCGAAGATTGGATCCATTTTATGTCGTCATGCTTTCTTTTCTCCTCTATTTATTTTTCTTCTCTGGTCTCTTCTTTCTCACTTAGTGACGAACCAATGAAAATTTTTCATGAGGGGCAAAAGTGGACAATTAAATAATTGTTTTTTAGAGGGGGGTTATTCGCGATTTTCACATACATATAACACTAAAAAAATTTACGAAGACGATTGCCCCTCACCTTTGTACCTAGGTACAGCCATGTTCTCACCTTCAAATTTCAAATCAAAACGACCTAAAGATACATGACCGGACTACCAGTGTTAACAAGTCCCGATCCGACCTACCGGTTCCATTCAATCCCAAAAACATTTATTTTAATATTGTGCCCATAGTGAAACCAAGTTTAGATAATATGTATTAATTCCAAATTATAGTTTATGTAAACATAATTTAGTCTCCAATAACAACATCTTAAATGAGCGAGCCAACGAAACATACAAGCCAAGCTTACTTTAACTCGGTCTCGACTTGACTCGTGAGTCTTTTCATAACCTTTTTAATCCAAACCAAGCATAGCTTTACTATTTTTAATCTTTATATTATTTTTTTATGGAAGCAAGTTTCACATAAAATCAAAAAGAATGCAGGAAAAGAGTGACCAAAGATTTTCCAAAATCATTACACGTTACGTGTCTTCTCACCCCACTTCCTCCACATGCATCCCCTCTTCATTTCAAGTTTCAACTTCAACCAACCACCCATAAATTTCTTCATTCATTCTTCTATATTTACTCCATTTCACTACTCTAACTTCCACAAATCGCTTCAAATACCCTTCACTTTCATCCTCATATCCCAAAATCTAGTGACTACAACGTTGATTTTGATCCACATGGATGTCATTTACACAGTTATCGTTTTGATTTTGCTTCACAATATCGATTTCTCCTCATCAATGACGGTTTCTTCATCAGATGCCGTTTTGATCACCGTAGATCAATCGGGAAAAGGCGATTACACAACGATACAGCAGGCGATCAATGCGGTCGCTTCGAATAACTCCGAGCTCATTTACATATCCATTAAACCAGGAACATACAGGTTCGATCACCTCAAACCGCATTCTAATTTAAATATGATTCATTTAATTAGGTTTAACTTTTAACCCCAGGCGCGTGTTAAAACAACTGGTAAGGTTACTGTTTTATAACATTAATGTTTCAGATCGTGAAACATGTTTAGTTTTCTAACTAAGTAATTAAATTTCATCAGAGAGAAGATTGTGGTTCCTGCTGATAAACCTTTTATAACGTTGAGTGGTATCGCGGGGTCTAATACCACGATAACATGGAACGATGGTGGAGACATATTCGATTCGCCTACGTTATCAGTAATGGCGTCGGATTTTGTTGCGAGATATCTTACTATTCGAGTATGTTTTCGTTGTTTGGTCTTGTGGTTTGATTTGTGTGAAGTGCTTTTTTTATTTGGTGTTGTGTTTGGGTCGTGTTGGTTTTGTAGAACGAGTTTGGGACGAGCGGGAAGGGGATCGCGCTTAGGGTGTCGGCTGATCGGGCTGCGTTTTACGGGTGTCGAATCGTGTCGTATCAGGATACTTTGCTTGATGATTTTGGTAGACATTATTACTACAATTGTTATATTGAAGGTGCTACTGATTTTATTTGTGGAAATGCTGCTTCTCTTTTTGAAGTGAGTTTTCTTTTTCATGATCTAAAAGGGTCCTATAAAGTATAAATGTTTAAAGTGTGACATTATATTTTCTTATTTCAAGTCAAAAGTATTTCAACCTGCTTTTTAATCGTATTTACATTATTCAGATTTTTATTGACGTGGATGTGACGTATACACTTTTCTTGACGTGAAACACTTATTAAGCAGAATAAACTTTTTTTTTCTAAAATATCAACAAGTGCTTTTTTCTCTATAAGCATGTCTAGTTTTTAAAAATCTAACTCTTTGTCTAAATAAGTTTATGAAATTTTAATTTAAAAAAATATATTAGTTTTTTATTGTATTAGCCTGCCTATGATCGTTATATTCGTAATTTAATGTCCCTACACCATTAATCTACTTCTCATATATGCTTTTCAAAAACATGTAGAGTTGTCAACTAAATTCACTGGCCAAAAACTTGGGAACAATAACAGCTCAACATCGGAACTCGCCATCAGAAAATACCGGTTTTACATTCTTGGGATGTAAAATAACGGGCCTAGATGGCGGAACTGTTCTCGGAAGACCATGGGGGCCATATTCTCGGGTCATATACGCACATACATACATGTCAAACGCAATATCACCAGACGGATGGCGCGATTGGGATGATCCAAGCAACCAAAGGTGGAAACTTTATCACATTTTACTTCATGATCATTTAAGAAACTATATATGATCAATAATATTATTAATAATATATTTTTTAATTTATTTTGGTGAATGTTGTTTGTAGGACTGTGTACTATGGTGAATACTTGTGTTATGGTCCAGGGGCTGATAGATCAAAGAGGGTTGGATGGTCACGTGAGCTGTCACGTGATGAGAGTGCACCATTTTTGAACATGACAATGATTGGTGGGAGAAGTTGGCTTAGACCTACACCAACTCGTTTTAAAAAACACGTGAAATAGATTCATATGCATGAATCATGTGTCTTTGGTTTTTGGATTTTGTGTTCCTTAAAAACATTGGTATTTTTTATTCTTTTCTACGTATTTCATTATTTAATAACTTACTAAATGTGTTCATCCAAGTTGCATTTTATTGCGTTTTTCTCAACAATGAGTCAGCAACACCTGGATATATAGAGGTAAAATCATCACATTTTATATTTTAATTTTTTATAGGACTAGACATATTTTTTTTAATTTAAAGTACATCATTATTGATGTCCCTTGTGTGATGCATTTTATTGTTGATTTTCTCACACGCTACGCGTGCTGGAGTTTGGTTCTTCTCCCCTATCTTGCGTGATGTGACTTTGTTTGTTTTCGGCTCGACTCATCGGAAACCAAAAAAGCGAATACCAATACTGGTTTTGATAATACCTATACCGGAAACAATGATGTTCACTCATAATCGGTTTGGTTCGTCAGGTTCGTCGCAGTAACGCAACAGTAATTGCACTCGCTACAGCCTACGATACAAAAAACACTCGATTTTGAATACAACGTCCTTTTGAAAAAAAGTTATATCCCTAACGCTAAAAATCTTATGGGTGATCAGATAACGAAAGCTAAAACCTAGACGGCTAAACTTGAAAAAATACAAAAGCTATTGTAATAATCATATGGTTTTAAATACATAATTTAGATCAAACGAAAAAAACTATTATTGTTATTATTTAGATATATTTGCAAGTGGTAAGATCCAGTAAAGAAAAATGCAAAAAATGATCCTAATTACCCTATCCTCTAATTATCCTATCCGCCCACATGGCCAAAGGCCACTTTGTAAAAATGATAAGTTCAATGGTAAAGTTGGGGAGCCAACGAGTTTACTATAAGTCTCAAGTTACTAATTAGAATATATAATAATGTTTCAAAATTGATTTAAAGTATTAACAAGTATATAGTTAATAGTTATATATAACAACTTAAAGTAATATTTTAATGATAGTTTTTGAAACAACATGTCATTCTTAACATTTGTATACTTTAAATAGTTTTAAATTTTGTAATGCAACTTAACAATTAAAAACTACAAAAATAGTTTTAAACGTGTCAACTTAACCTCAGTCGTTTCAAGTTGTTAAGATAACGTTTAATATATAGTCAAAAAGTACTATAATGTGATTTTTAAATTGTTTTAGGCAGCGTTTACTTCAAAGTAAAGAAGTATAAATTGAATACGAGTATTGATAACATGATATGGGGATGAGTGATTAGTTAAAAACTTGTTTGGTTAATGAATTGTTTTTATTGCAAATTTGAATTGGTGATATAAAGACCTAGCAACATTCTTCGAAAGGGTTGCGCCAGAGAGCAATGAACTTGAGAGAAAGGCCCGTCTACAAGGACGATGAAATGGCAATGCGAGAGGGAAGGAGAGAGACAGAGAGAGAAACAGACATGTAATTAGATCGAAAATTTATAATGCACGATTTGGATGACTTGTATATTAGTATTCATTTCACGATTTCAAATAAAAATGACATCAGAACGTAGATTAAAATAACCATGTCGTAAAATTTTCAGTCAACTTTACAATACTACTTGAGATCGGTTCGTAGCAACCCTTATTGGATTCTCCGTCAAAATTTTACTCAACTACCTGGTAAACATTATTTCAATTGTTGATAATGTGTAAATGAGTTGAGTCGCTTATAAGCTACTTGAGAACAACATATTCAAAACTCAAATCAAGCAAACCCGAGGTGAGCTTCATTTCATATACAAACTCAAGCTCAAGATTCAAATAATAATATATAAAGAAAATAATAAAAGTAAATGATGTGACATGTTATGGATACACCTAATGGGATATCCAATGGTGCAGAATACCGCCCGTAAGGTTCTTTACAGGTTTTATGCTTAATAGTCCATGGACAAAGTCTGCAGGACGTCTAATAATTCATTCATTATTCTCACAAGTCATGAGGATGTATTTTCTTATCTTCTTACTCTAATAAAAGAGTAACTTGAGATGCCACGTGGTAGCATCACAATCATCCTCAGCAAAATTTTCCCGTCTCTCTTTACTCTTTAATAATTATCTTAATTACTAATAATATTATTTAATATTCTTTTACATTTAATAAATTAAAAAATAGATCTATTTATTAATGTTATTTCTAAATAAACAAATGTTTTATAAAATAACTAATTTTTCTAAAGCATAAAACTTTTTAAACTTGGTATTTTTAAAAATTCAATTTTTTAAAACAAAAAATAATTAAATTTGAGAGTTATAATAAAGAAATTTTTAAAAATAAAATTTTTATATGGTTTGTTTTAGAAAAAAATGTTTATTATTTTTGGAAAAAATTTAAAAACAAAATTTTAAAAAGTTGATATCACTGTTTTATTAGTTATAGTCAGTCATACCATATCTTAAAATATCATTTTATAATTAATAAATTTCATTATATTAATATTTTATTTATTAGTATAAGTATATAACCATATGTCTTACGACCAGTAAAGCCCTTTATGGGTCGTTTCTTTGCCGCCAAACCGATTGTATCCCCTTTACAGCCCTTTATTTTATACGAATTTATTCAAATCGCCAAATCATAAGTTGAGAGAATGGTCAAACGATCATGACCCGGAAACTCCTTCATTTTACATATTTCTTCTACTCACCAAATTAGTTTATTTGTCTACGCCCTAACATGCTATAAAAAAATAACAATTATTACAATTTCAAAAAATCAATGACATATATACGTTTAAAAACATACAATCGAAAGTAAATATATGTATCTACGAAACCCTAGTAGGGTGCCCCCAAATAACTAAGGGGTTGTTTAGCAGCCTCTTAATCAGCCTTTTAATGGTTCAGATGTCTGAATGGTTTAGCAATTAATGGTTCAGACTGTTTGTTTCCTGAGTAAATGTCTGCATGGTTTAGACATTTGCTTCTGAATGGTTAAGCATTATACTAATGCTGAATGGTTAAAAGGTCTAATGCTAAATGGTTAAGACCTCTTATCTAAATTGGTCAGAAATTTGCATTTGAATAGTTAAGCGATATACTAGCTCTTAATGGCTCAGCACTTAATGGTTCAGACCTCTTATTGGTTCAGCACTTAATCATTCAGAAATTGCCAAACAGCCCCTAAGTCAAGTTTCGTAACGCTCATATAATACACCCAACACAACTGGGTGTCTTCATTGTACAAAACTACACAACATTTCAAGACCAGTTTTGACCATGCTGCCAACCATGGTCATCTATTGGTGTCGGAATGTTGTCAGCAATGATGTATGCATTAGAAGATGACGTGTTCCAACGCCTTATATTTCTTCTACTCCTTCCATTTCTTCTGTCAGACAACTTATTTAAGTTGATCTAAATTAAAGTGTTTTAAATGAAGTAATTAAACAAAATAACATATGCTTGTTTATGTAGTAGGTTTATATAAAATATTACGTCACGTTAAATATTTCACATGTTTTTCTAGGAATAATGTGTCACGTTAATTAATTATAAAAAAACACTATACTAAGAAATAAAATGTCACATCGCCGCCGCCGGAAACCACCGCAGCCGGAAACCACCCTCGGGCCACCGCCGCCGCCGAAAACCACCACCGGCCACCCCTACCGCTTGCCATCACCATCATAACTACATTACATTTCATTGTTTCGTTTTTTCATACCTAACAAACAACACAAAGTAATGATTCATTTATTAATAATGGGTAACCAAACAGGAGTACAAGACAATAGAATGTAATGATTCATTTCATTCTCTCATTCATTTCATTCCCTCATTCATTCTATTTCTTCGTCTATTCCATTACCCCATACCAAACAAACCCTAAGAGTTTTTACGAGCCATATACATAGCATCTTAATAAGCCATAATGAGCTACAAGACTCGCATTTCGTTTTTCATCGTATGCCAATTTACAGGCCATAAGTGTCTTCACTGGTCGTGAGAGATCATGTTTTGACTTCCAACTGATTTGATTGTTGGCATGGCTTACGACCCATAAGGCCCTTCGCGGGCCATAAAGGTTGGTCAAAGGGTGTCCGCTGCTAGGCGTACCAATATCCTTGCACTAAATAATAAACAATATACAAGTCGAGTTTGAAAAACGACTCACTACATAAATTCCAAGATTTAGAAATAAAACATTAAACGAAATTATAATATTTTTTAATTGCCCTGTTCAGACTCAAATCTGATATGACCCCGTTATCCACCCAGCCTCTTTTGACAGCTTACTGATGCCTGAAAGACTGTAGAAATAAATAAACACAACATTCATTGAATTTTGTAGGTGTTCTTATGAAGGAAAGAGCTCATTAAAACAAAATTTCTTTTACAACTCAAAAATTCATCTCCATATTGCTGAAACTTCACTTTCTTCCCATTTTACCTTTCGGCCCTTCACCTTTTCCCATTTTACCCTTGGATCCTTTACCTTTCTGTCCCTTACCACCCTTGCTTTTCCCCTTCTCCTTATCCTTCTTCATCCCATGTTTTCTTGCATCCTTTTTCATCCTCCTGTCAACAAGTACCTTCCCTTTACCAGCCTTCACTTGTACTCCTTTCTTTGCTACCACCAACTCTTTCTTCGGCCTCTGCGGGATCGCCTTCTTGTAAAGTGTATTGATCATCTTCATCTTCGACCGATCATTTATATCCTCTTGATCAGCGATACTGTTTGCCTTCTTGCGAATCTTCTCCATTTTCCTCATTGCGACACGCTTCTTTCGGGCCTTTGCTTGGGCTACCTTCTTCGCGGGTCGGGCGTTTATCTCTCTGAACTGGGCTTTCATTGCGTTCACCTCTTCTTTTGTTACGGGCTTGATGGGCTGCATGTGTTTCTTTTCTTCGTCTATAAACCATTTTGGTAATCCTTCGTCGTCATGGAACATGTACTTGTTGTAAGCATCATCAAGCATCTGTTCTCTTTGCTTTTTTCTTAGCATTTTCTTTGCACAAGCCAAGATTTCGGCTTTTGTTTCCACATCATCATCTGAGTCGTCTGATGATGAGTCGTCACTCGAATCTGTCTCTGGAGCAGGGACGACTTCAAAATCTTCGGTAGTAGCAGGCTGAGAAGATTGAGGTTTTTGTGGTTTGTTTTTTGCTGTCGGCTTCTTTGGAATCATGAGTTGATCATCAGGTTTTTTATCAACTTGCATTTCATCATCAGAATCCAGTCTTGAATTTCTTCCATTTTGCATTTCATGATCAACTTGTTCATCATCATCATCAAAGACATCTTGGCTAAACCATTTTGCAGCAATTTCTTCCTCAGTAGGCTCGTCATCATTAAGTGGTACCATCAGAGGATTGGATTCTTGATCATTGTCAGAGTCTTCATCCATATGAAGGGCACCATCATCATCATTACCACCATCCTAACATGACAAAAAAGACAACTCTTAAACAATGTGGGAACCAATAGCAAACAACTAGAGATTGCAATAACAACCCATGAGTTGGTAAGACGGTCAATAGTGGTAATATTTTATCACTTGCCAACTAATGGGTCAAATGTGTTAAACCTAAACTGTTTTGACTCTCTAAAAGGACACCTGTTTCAACATGTTACGCAAGCCACCTATTTTGCAACCTCTACAAGCAAGATACAATTTATACAGAGTGAATCTTGAAACAAGACAAGAGAACAAATAACCCAAACCTCAAGAAGTTCACCATCCTCAGAGTGTTTTTGTTTCATCCGTTTTCTCAGCTTTGTGCTTCCTTCTTTCTTGGCTACATACTGCTCGTAAGCTTCTTCCATTAACTGCTCCATTTTCTCATCATATCTGAAAGCAAAGTATTTAATCATATGAGTATCTCAGCTTAAGAACCATTAATATCTTCTCATCCAAATAAAAAAACATGAGATTCACTCACCTTCGACGTTCTTCCTCAGAGTCCATGTCAGACTCGTCTTCAGATTCTGCTTGGCCTCCCTCACTATCACTGTCAGTTACTTCGTTATTTGGACCATCATCTTCAGTGTTATCAACAGCTACCAGATCTTTCTTCCCCTGAATGGCAATGAAAGGTGTTAGAAACATACCAAAAATCACTAAACGGCCTACTAATACGAAAGGTATCAGACTGACCTTAATAGACGATAGAGAGAATAACTCGTAATCAGTATATCCATCATCCATTACATCACTCTGCATCCCAGTTGCTTTCCTTGATTTATCCTGCATATTCCAGAGAGATGGAAATGTGAAACATGAAAACAGAAGTGCCAAGTAGATAATTATTGATCCTGATGATTACTAGAGAATCTCAATATGACTCGTAACAATAATAAATGTTAGTTGAAGCATTGACAATCAACAGTGATATAAAATGTTTAAACATGTGAACTAAATTAACTAATTATAAACATGCATATAAGAGTATGTTAACAGACCAAAAAAAGTAAAAAAGACATAAAATCAAGATGGAAACTATTGATATTAGATCAAACCTTAGCTCGTCGTTTTGCAAGGATCTTTTTAGCCTGCTTTTTCTTCCGCAGCATCGCATTTGTTAATTCTTCCATTTCTTTCAGTCCATCATCATCATCATCATCGTCTTCATCCTTATCAGCCTTGGTCTCAGATTCCACATCTGCCGATTTAGGAGTTTCTTTTTCTGGAGAAAATGCTTTTCTAATATGGATACGCCACCTAAATATGGCAAGTTAAGATAATAAAAAAACGGTTTCAGGATCACAAACTGCAGTCAAAAAAGATATTGATGTACTCCAAATACATAATGTGTGTAGCAAAAAGTGAAAACGTGCAACATACTTCAACAGATGCTTGAAGTCTTGCTTCCCTAAAACACGCAAGTCGTCACATAGTGCTTTAACCTGGTTAAAACAAGTAGTTGAAACTGTTACAGGTGCTTTCTAGGAAAATGACAAATGAAACAATAATAACCATATCAAAGTCACTTCCATAGCAACGGAACAAAAAAAGAAAAAAAAATCATAGGGTTACCTCCTCTGTAGTCAATGCATGATTCTTGATAGGCAGACTATCAGCATCTGCGAAAGTTATAGAAGTGACAGTACCAAGAACATCAAGAGGAGCATTTGACCAAATAAAATCTGTAGCTGAACAAGTTTTCCTCAAAGTCGTATCACCATCTTCATACCTGATACATTAAAAGTAGTTAGCAACAAGCCAGCAACAAAAACTCTCTTTTTTTAATCTCATATATGACTGCAAATGAACTTTAATCGCCACAACTAACAAACTTCTTCACAAAATATATATAAAAAAAAGAAGAAAGGAGAAGTCCAGAAGATCATAATCCCAATTCATTTTGTCAGAAAGGAAACACAGGGGAAAAGATATCCAAAGTAACTAGTACGTATAAATAAGACATACCCATCACGATGTCTCTTCTGTTTCGTTGCTCTAAGTACATCAATTACCTGAAGTGATAAATTCACACAAAATCAGGCTTCTTCAATTATTCTAATTCCATAAGGCAATCAAAGGAAAACAGACATCTATTAGGGGTGTTCATAAACTGGAAAACCAAAGCGTCCAAAAACAAAGCTAGTCAACCGCTACCGCCAACTAGAGATACATGCGCTTAGGTTCACAGTTAAGTTTTGGCAGTGTAAACCAAACAAACTGCTTAACATGTACAAAATTGTTAAAATTGCTAATATTGGTTGGTCACCCACCTAGTTTGGGTTGTTTTTTCCTAAAACCATTTGAACTTTACTCTAATACAAGCCGAACCGCACATGAACACCCCTTTTACTATCCAAAAGACTATAACTTGGATGCCATTACCTTTGGGGGTTCTTTGCCTCCCTGAAACAGATGCCTAACATCAAAAAGGCGAGGATCAATCTTCGCAGGAGCCTTATACTTCAAACATATGATATAGATCTCAGCAGATGTCGATCGACTAGCAGCCGGTTTATCCACCTCAACCTTCTCAAACAACTGCCAACAAAAACCAATGTCAAAACCTCCATCCTTTCAATTACAATCAAAAGATCATCCAATATCCCAATACCTGTCTAAGACAATAAAGCACAGCATTGTAATCCCTCGACCTAAACACCTGTCACACATTCCCAAAACCATCAAACACTCAAATCACACTTCCAATAAACAAAACTTCAAGTTAGAAAAAAAACATCATTCATAACACCTAGGCTGCAAACGAACCAAACATTTGTTTAATAAATAAAAGAACACAAACAAAATATTTCATTCGTTTAGTCAAACGAACGAACATGAACAAAAGCTGCCTTCTTGCGTTCTTTCATTTATGTTCTTGAACGTTCTGTGATGTGTTCATTTATGTTCGTTCGTTTATGTTTGTATGTATTTGTTCATTAAAAGATTTTTATTGGTTTTAATTTCTAGAAATATGAAACTCTAGTTATAATCGTAGTGTTTGTAATGAGAAAAGCAAATGTATAATCGTTTGTATTCATTTATGTTCATATACGTTCATTTGTGTTCGCTTATATTAATGAATATTTGTTTGTGTTCGTTAAGTGTTCATGAACATGTTCGTCTTAGTTCAGTTCGTTTTCGGCCCTAAAAACACCAATCTGTGAAACAATAACTCAGTTAAGAGATGCATACCTTGGTGATAAACGCCCCTTTAGGCGCCAACAACTCCGACGCAAGCTTAATCGAATCAACCACCAACGCATTCTGGCTCGTAGCCTCCTGCGCCCAGGCACCACCAACATTCGGAGATCCATCATGAAGCACCAAATCAAACGCCTTTACTCCATTCTCATTCATCAGCCTCTTAACAGTCGCCCTACACTTGGGCGTCGTGATATCCTCCTGCACCGCAATAGCCCCACGAATCGGGCGAATCGGGTCGAGATCCACGCCGATGACGAGGCTTCCGACGGGCACACGCTCGACGGCGGCTTGCATCCAGCCGCCGGGGGCGGCGCAGAGGTCGAGAACGGCGTGGGATGAGCGGAGGAAGTTGAATTTGGAGTCGAGCTGGATGAGCTTCCATACGGCTCGTGAGCGGTAGCCGTGTTCTTTGGCTAAGTGGTAGAATTTGTCCAAACGATGCTTCCCCTTCGCCTTGCCGCCCATTGTTGGTTGATGTTTCGATGGAGTTAGGGTTTTGGGGATGGTGGTGTTTGTTAGGGTTTATTAGGGGTGGGGTTTAATAGAGGCGGTTTGTGCACTGAAGTTTTAGTTGTTTTAGTTTTGCCACAAAAGTTGGAATTGTGTTGAAACTAGTCTTTTCACCCGTCACGCATTGCAGCGGCATCATACACGGCGGCGTGACAGAAAGTGTAGATTACAATCTATCCGACTCATTTTCAAACTAATTTACATCAAAAGATATAGTAACTCGAGTTTATAGTGTTGAATGAAAACTTATTATATCTGATCTGACTCTTTTCCAGACAAAATTTATGTCAAACATAGACTTACAGTCGCTCCAACTCGATCCCGAACTGAATTTATGTCGAAAAGTAGAGTAAATGAAACCGTGTTGTATCTTACCTGACGTGTTTCAAAAAAAATCTTCGTTGAAACAATTTAAATAACAGTATAATCAAATATTGTAAATGAAGGTTAGTAAAATTATGGAAATGAAATGAAAATGGAGATATGATAAGTCCTTTATAACTGTGATGAACATGAAAATAATGACAAAAGGATGGATGAGTTGGTCCTTTCACAGAAGACTTGAGAAAAAAATAAAAAACATAAAGTGTAAGTGTAAAATGCATGTTTTGAACCGGCGATAAAACCTGTAGGAAAAAATACACCAACCACTTAATCTAGACTAATATTTTAATTACTTTTCAAACTACTTATATTATAGTAAAACTAAAACATGTGGTTATTATTTATTAATCACCGGCCTTTGAAAATAAGTATAAGTATAACGGTTTGAATGGTTTGAGGACCAAATGAGTTTGTTGGTTTGAAGAGATTCATCTTTTTGGTTGAGCAAAATGTTTGTTTATAACTATGAAGTATTCATGATCCAACGCAAATTTAAAAAGGTAATTTGATCATATATACATATGCGTTTCTTGAAATTTTATTTGATATAACTCAACAAAAAAGTCCTAGAGCATTACCACCAACAATTGTGAGTCTTTAAAATTTAAACCATTTGGTTTGTCTAAAATGACCAAAAAGCGGTCACATCTCTCCAAAAAAGTGACAATGTTAATGTTTACATCCAGACTTAGGGGCTATTTGTTTGGTCTGACCCGGCTGACCCGGCTGACTCGGTCAGCCGGTCAGCCCGTTTGATACGTTCGAAATCAGAGCTGACCGGGTCATTTTGGTCTGACCCGGACCTGAATTTTAACCATGCTGACCGGGTCCTTTTCGTCTGACCAAGACCGCGGTGATGCTGGAGGTGGTGGCGGTGATGCTGGAGGTGGCGGCGGTGATGCTGGAGGTGGCGGCGGTGATGCTGGAGGTGGCGGCGGTGATGCTGGAGGTGGCGGGTGGCGGCGGTGATGCTGGAGGTGGCGGCGGTGATGCTGGAGGTGGCGGCGGTGATGCTGGAGGTGGCGGCGGTGATGCTGGAGGTGGTGGCGGTGATGCTGGTGGTGGTGGCGGTGATGCTGGTGGTGGTGGCGGTGATGCTGGTGGTGGTGGCGGTGATGCTGGTGGTGGTGGCGGTGATTTGCAGAGACGGTTTTTGAGTCAGTCAGATACCGAATCAAACAATCAAGTTTCAGTCAGACGCATACCCAGTCAGCACATCTTACTGGGTCAGCTTCTGACTCAGTCAGATCTTACTAAGTCAGTGTGATCAAACAGCCCCTTACTAATTATGTTGCTATGTTGCTTGCTTTAGCCGATTTTCTTATCATGATGTCCTTGCATATCAGCACCAGTTCTTTGGTCACTCTGGAATATCTGTTTTGTAGTTTTTGGTTTCACACAAACTTCTTTCTTCTATTAATTTGACATTGCTTTCCATGTTTGTCAACTTGATAAACATTGTTACTCTTCATTTACTTCGTCTACTACCAAACTAATAGTTTGTTTGAATTTGTTAATTCTATGTTTGGACTTTTCATGTTATTAGTTTGAGTGATTTTAAATATTATGTTTTGTTTATTATAACCTTTCTTATTTTTTGTTGGTGTTTCCTTTTACGTGGTTTTAAATATTATTTATAACATATCAACTCATTTAAATACCTTCAGAACATATCAACACATGAGTTTATATTTCTCCAATGTGCAAACTTTGACTCTATTCTTGTCATGTGTCATTTAAATACCTCCGGAACATATCAACACATCAGTTAAAATTTCTCCAATGTGCAAACTTGACTCTATTCTTGTATCATTTAAATATACATAACCATTATGCATTCATTAGAATATACAATTATACAAAACCAAATTTTAAGTTCTTAAAACATAACCCTTAACACTTTTATACACAATTCCTTCAAGTGAGAAAAAAACAACAACCTCATTTAACCCTTGAAAAGTACATTTAAAACTACGTAATTGAATCCAATAAAACAACAGGTCACTGCAAAGGATCTATTAATTTCTAAGCATGAGCTGCTTTTCACATTAAGGTCATCTTCTAATCTCAAATGTGATTATCTAGCTTGTGAAGGTGTGTTTTATCTTTTAGTCACAGCCGGCCCTGAGGAGGGGCGGGCTAGACAACCGTCCAGGGCCCACTCGCTCAGGGGCCCAAAAAAATTTAAAATTTTGTTTTATTTTTTATTTTTTTATTATATATGTTTTTTTAAATAGTAATAGCCCGTTGAACCCAATTAAAAAAAGTTTAACCTAATTATCTTTAAACCCAAATACATTTTTAAGGCCCGTTTTTATTAAATAAACTTGTTATTTATAACTTATTTTCATCAACCCAACTAAAAGCCTCTTTCTAGAAAAACCCAAATCTTAGTTTTTGGCCAACTAAGGATAAAAAGTAAAAAAAAATAATTTAGACACGCACTAGCAACGATGTCGAATAAAAAAAATAATTTATTACATTATGTCATTCTAATACTATTATCTTGTTATGTTTATTGCAAAAACATTTATTTTCATTTAAAAAACTAGTTTATATAATTTAATTCGTTAGAGTCTAAGGCCTTTTTTTCTCAGTCTGTTCAGGGGACTAAAATCCTCAGAACCGCCCCTGCTTTTAGTGAAGCTATTGGATTATAGTTGTAGGCAGTGAAGTAGATAATGTTGGTTTAAGAAACATCATAGAAACGTTATATTAATTTCATTAAAATGAATTGATTACACAGATCGTCCCTATGATTTGGTCTAATTACGATGTTGATCTTGAAACTTGAATATCTTCATGAAAGAAAATGTTGAATTTTTTTGAAAATAGGACTTTTTTGAAAATGAAGTTGACAAGGGGGGAAAATCTCGGACAATTTTGACATTAAGGGTTCCCGCCCCTGCCAGGGGCGGGTTCTGCTAGTCTCTCTCCCCGAAGATGTTGATGATGTGATGATGTTGATGATGTGATGTGACTTGTCTCGGGTTCTGAGAACTCGCCCTTGGCAAGGGCGGGTTCTCAAACAAATAATCTCCTCCACACATTATAATATTAGTTTTATATTATTAAATATAAATATTAATTTTATTCCAAAAAAAACTCCTATAAATACCACCACCCTTATCATCATAAATCACCACATTTCAAACACCACCACACTTCCAAAAAATCACTACATAAACCATAAAAATGACACACCGCCCTTGGCAAGGGCGAGTTCTCGAAACCTTGTGGCTTGTGAGTTATGATTATATTGTGGGTTTTTATTTGGTGGCTAATTGCTATTTAACTGGTGTGCATCTACCTTGTTTTTTGAAACAAAAGAATCTTGCTTGATATTTTAAAAAAAAACCAACAAAAGAGTGTTGAAGCTGGCACAATCCCAAGTTTCTATAAGAAGGTTTTGATGATTATTGTTTTCTTTCTTATTAAATATGTAATATTACGACGATTCACAGTCAGATGTCATTTTATGAGTATTCCCTCTGTCTCCAAAATATAGAAGATTGATTTGACATATTGTTTAACCAAACTGTTTACTATTAATTAAATAGAAGATTTTTTATTTTTAGTTTCTAACGGTCCTATGTGATTTTGTATTATCAGAAACCTGAGGATGGTTCCATCAGCCATAGAGTCCAGAGGCTGGCAAAGTATCGTTTTCTTAAGGTAGTACCTCTTTCCACTTTTCTGATATCGATTGCGTATCTTACCATTATAGTTTTGAGGCTCAAATTGCAGTGCAACCCTCAACACTTAAGGACTTTTTTATTATATTGTTCCAATAGTAAGTGTTCGGTACTTCGGTTTGAGGGGTTTTTAGTGAAAGACTGGATATGAAAGTCACTGATGCTATTTGTTTTAATTGAATGGGATTGATGAAACCCATCTAGAATTGTGGTTTTTTTAAACAATCATATCTTTTGGAATAAAATTAATATTTATATTTAATAATATAAAACTAATATTATAATGTGTGGAGGAGATTATTTGTTTGAGAACCCGCCCTTGGCAAGGGCGAGTTCTCAGAACCCGAGACAAGTCACATCACATCATCAACATCATCACATCATCAACATTTTCGAGAGACTAGCAGAACCCTGCCCCTGGCAGGGGCGGGAACCCTTAATGTCAAAAATGTCCGAGATTTTCCCCCCTTGTCAACTTCATTTTCAAAAAAGTCATATTTTAAAAAAAAATTCGAAAATGTTAGAGCACCTCTGCTAACTGTTGATGCAATAAATGTTATAAGATCTCAACTGTTGATACAAAAATATTGGAAAAAAAGTAATGTAAAATAGTACGTGTTAGATACTTAATGTATATTACATCGGCAGGTAATTTTATTTTAGTGAGGTAACACAATTCTACTGAGTTGTCTCTTACATAATAGTAAAGTCGACAAATTTCATCACATTATGATAACAGATCATCAAGACATAAATGTTAAAATTTTCAAGCTAAGACCACAAACTTTTAAACATTTTAGATAGTTTAATGACAGGCAAAATTCAATTTCTACATCTATTGACTATGATAAAACAAGGTTTTTAGAGCCACATGTCATTTTCTTAAACCACCAATTTGACACATAGCATACTCTTACACCATCTTTATTTTCAGTTTTTTTAATATATTAAATGCTTACCATACTAATAGACATTTTATTTAAATATATTACCATACTCACATACTGATTTAAATTACAATTTATGGCTTCCATTTAACCTTTTTTATTATGTCATAATAATTCCATTTAACCATATATTAATTCAAGTTTTACAGTATTATTCCTGAAATTTCATTTAAACTTTTATATTATGTCTTAAGAATCTATAAATTTTCCACTGTTTCTGTATTGCTTTGTAAAATAAACTCCTTGAATTTAGTAGATTTTTATTTTATGAAATTTTTTATTCACCAATTTCGATTTTTTACTGTATAATTAATTGATCCAATTATAATATATTTATCAAATTATCAAAGTATCAAATATTTGAGGACTATATAGTATCTAATATTAGTCTGATAAGTTATCTATCATATATTAAAGACATTTAAACTTATTTTTATCAACTTGCAAATCACTACTATCTCTATATTTTTCTGGAAATTACATTGCTTTCTAATTAAAACTCCTTTAATTGAGTGGATTTTTATTTTATGAAATTTTTGACTCACCAAAATCGGTTTTCAAATGTACAATTAATTGATCTAGTTATATTATATTTATCAAATTATCAAAGTATTATATATTTTAGGACTATATAATATGTAATATGTAATATTACTCTGATATGTTATTAATTGATACAGTTATAATACATTTATCAATAAGTGTATAATTACGTGTCATATGGGATGCACATTTCATAATTGTGTATTTCACAAAGACTATAAATTAATATTACCTTCTTTGCAAAATTTAAATTTCAACTTACATTCCCAACTACCAAACAAGGTATGATGATTTTAAATTCTATCAAATACAAAACTATGTTCATCTCATAATTGTTAACTTTATAATTATTTCTCACTTTTTGAAATATTGCAGTATAATGGCATTCGGGAGAATCACATTGTTCAACGACCTAAGTGTTTTACATGAAGAGTATACCATAAAGGTTCGAATCATCAGGATTTGAACTACACAACTATTCAAGGATCTAAAAAAAGTTTACTCTTTTGAAAAGATAATAATAGATGAAAATGTATTCACATAATCTCATTCTTTCTACTTTTAATTTTCCATATTAAAAACACTTCACCATCTATATGTTAATTAATTTCTTTTCATTTCATTTTATTCGTGGGGTTCAAGATTGGAGGCTACTGTTGCTGTTATAGATCAAAACACTGATCCTGACCAACAAAACGGTAAAAATGAAATAAAAGAATACTATGATTATAGATATATTTCAGCTTGTAAGGCTTCATGGAGAATTTTCGGTTTTGATGTACATTACTGTTATCCATCGGTTATCAGGCTGCCTTTCCATTTACCAAACTAACAACAAATCAATTATGGTGTTGATGATGATATAATAACGTACTAAGTAAACCACCATTGCCTCTACAATGTTTTTCTCTTGGGTGTTTTATTTATATTTATTTATAAATATTTAATATAGTTCATAACACATTTTAGTATTTCTTAAACTTATTGAATGTGAAACTAATTACTCACAATTTCTATTTATTAATTTCAGCTTTGTCTCTAACAAACAGTCAAATTTGACGTTGTATGAAATTGAAAAGTATTTATTACGGAATAGTTCGACACTTAAGTCATTTACAAGTATGACTTACCCGGACAATGATTGTTTGTCTTCTTCAAATAATCATTTAATTAGCAAGGAGTTATTGTATGATGTAGCAAATGAGATGTCTGAATTTGAAAATCTTCGGAATTCTTTAACGGATGAACAACAATTAGTTTTAATGACATCATGACTGTTGTTAAGTTAATAAAGGAGGAGTTTTATTTTTCATTTATGGATATGACAAAACTGGTAAATCTTTCTATGGAATACATTGGCCGCAACAATAAGGTCTAAAGGTGAGATTGTAGTGAAAGTAGCATTTAGTGGAATAGCATCTTTGTTGCTTATCACAGGTCGTACTTCACACTTACATTCCATATTCCATTAAATGTAAACGAAGATTATGTTTGTCACATAAAACCGAACAATGAAGTTGCTCATCTATTAAAGCAAACAAAATTGATTATTTGGGATGAAACACCTATGACTCATAAGCACACATTTGAAGCACTGGATAGGAAGATGAATGATGTATTAACTATAAATACGTTCGTACCTTCAAATATGCTATTTGGTGGTAAAGTTATTGTTTTTTGTGGCGATTTTCGTCAGAATTTTATATGTGATTCCAAATGGTAGTCGTCAAGAAATTATTAGTGCATCATTAAGCTCACATACATTTGGAATAAATACAAGTTACTTTAACAAAAAATGTGCGACTAAAAGCCAATGGACAATGTGTTGACACTAAAGGAATTGAACAATTTGCTACATGGATTCTTGATATAGGAGAGAGTAATGTTGATGGTTATAATGATGGTGAGACAACTATTATTATACCTGATGAACTTCTCATCAACGAATCGATCGGTCCTTTAGCAAGTTTAATTCAATTTGTTTACCCATCCATGTTAGAAAACTACAAAGACAGAGTATTTTTGTAAGAGAGCAATTCTTGCACCAAAAAATGAGGTTGTTCATGAAATTAACAATCACCTGCTTTTAGGTGGTGTTTGTTTTTTCTGCAGGAAAACGTCTGCAGTCTGCGGACCACATCTGCAGACATCTGCAGCAGAAGAGGTGGACCAAACGTCTGCAGTCTGCAAAAAAAAGATTGTTTGTTTTTTTTAAATCTGCAGAATGCTTGATATCCATGTTTCTTACATCCAATTACATTTCTGGCCTGTTATCGTATTCTTTAGGGGAATTGTTAGCTTTGGAGCTGTTAGATCTTTCATATAATGAAATCAATGGAACGCTTCTTACAAGCATTGGGTACCATTCCAACTGGGAACCACCATTCCAACTCAGAAGATTGATAACTGGGAACCACCATTCCAACTCAGAAGATTGAGCTTGATGGGGGGCTACGGTGGTCGATGGGGGTGGTTGCAGGGAGGCGGGCATAGGTGGGCGGTCACAAGTGGGTGGTCGATGGGGGTTACGGTGGTCGATGGGGGCGATGGTGGTTGCAGGGAGGCGGGCGCAGGTGGGCGGTCGCAAGTAGGTGGTCGATGGGGGGCTACGGTGGTCGATGGGGGCGACGGTGGTTGCAGGGAGGCGAGCGCGGGGGGGGGGGGGGGGGGTGGCTCGAATGGGGTGGGGGTCGAAGGGTGTCACACCCCCGCTAAAAGCGGAAACACGGGGATGTAACGAGACCGAGATCGTCATAACACATGGTAAGCGATAGAGATGCAATATAATAAATGATGACAAGCGTGTCATGACGACACCCGACAACAAGGGGACTTGTGTCGTGTTTAGTCAATGTTCACGACAACATAGCCATAAGCATAAACATGATAATGATTCACATAACCAAATAAAGATGAAATTGTAATGCAAATTCCCACAACCCGGGAACAAGTTTCAAAAGATTGTAATTGTTTACACATATCAACATTGTTCAAAATAAATGTTTGTCAAAATATGTTAAGTCCCAAAAATGCATCCTAGGGTCTCCACTAAGGCAGCACACCTAGATTCCTGGACTTGCATGATCACCTGAAAAGATATGCTCAAAACGGTCAACATAATTGTTGGTGAGCTCGCAGATTTAAGTAACAAAAATGTAAGTGATGCTGTATAAAGTAAGCGAAATGGAATACCGTGAATACAGTTATATACACAAGTAAAATCACATGACATGAGCTTTGCAACCAAACCTAGCGACGTACACAAAGAAATTGTCGGCATATATTCACCCAAGGGCCCGTTCCTGGGGCCACTGATGGTACCAACTAGTATACCATCGAACGAGGGTGGGGGTGTCAACCTAGTAATACTACCAATACCTAACCGTCGGTTCCCACACTAGAATTAAATAGTTGCAAAGATAGAACCACACAGCAGACCCAAGCATGTATCAAATAGTACATGCAACACAGTATCACGTTGATTCCTTGTATGTAAAATGTAAGTAAGTTGTACAGCTTTGAAAATGAGTAAGCATACTTTTCCCCCATGTTGTAAATGATTGAAATATTGTATAAATGCAAAAAGGGGCCACGAAACTCACATGTTAAGTGGTAAGTATGTATGATAGATGTATCCAAATGTTGAATGCAAATGAACAGTCAAACACCTATTGACAGTTATTGATAAGCATAAATGATATGAAATAAGCGCGTAATAATGTTCGGTCGGTTCGGGTTGTATCGGCTGGGTCGCGTGTAACTCACACAAACAGACACACGTACTAGACCCTATGTAGATCCAAGTACTAGACATTGTCGCCATTGATGATGATGTTTGAGTAAAAGGTTCATTGTCGTTGAAGAAGTATTGAATATGTGTCATTAGTTATAAGTCGGTTGATAATTACAAAACATCAGTTTAATTTGTTTTGAATAGTATTTGTGTCCTTTTTAGTGTTGACTTTAATCTTTGTGGCCGAACAATGGCTACTGTGTTAATGTTACCTCAACATCACACGTCATACTCACACTACGCACAAGAAGGAAATCAAACACGACAATACCAGACGCACGACTCAACCTCCATACGCACGAATCAACCCTCAATCGTGCGAATCAGCTTCATTCGTACGATTGAGCCTTCATTCGTTTGTCTGGCATTAAGTCGTACCACACAACACCCAATCGCACGACTCAACCTCCATACGCACGAATCAACCTTCAATCATGCGAATTAGCTACTTTCGTACGATTGAACCTTCATTCGTGCGATTGGACTCCAGTCGTGCGAATCACGCACAATCGCATACACTCAGTCGGTCACCTGACTCAATCGCATACAAACACACACTCGCACGACTCAGTCGCACGACATGCCTAGTCGCACAACTCAGTCGCACGATTGACTCAGACGCATGGTTCAGTCGCACGACTCAGTCAGTCGCACGGCTCAATCGCATGACAGACCCAGTCGCCTGGACAGCAAAATCGCGACTATGGTCGGGCTGAGCAGCCCTCGAGCTGCTCTAAACGCGAGTTTTACACCACAAGGACTTCCAGAAACACTCAACAAACATACACAAACATGAAACACAAGCAGAAAGACCTCACACGCACGCATACGACCTTGTGTGTTCGGGTTGAACCCGAACACCCGAAACCCTAGTTTTGGACAGCCATAAAAAGGCAAGAAAAGAGACAACCAAAGTCGTCTACCTGCTAGAAATGAGAAGACTAGGCTGTAGATGAAGTCTAGACGACGAAAACGAGCCTAAGCGGGTCGGTTTTGGTGCTAGAATGAAGAAGATGTGTGTGTAGAGAGTGAAGAGATGAAGAAGATGATGAAAATGGTGAATTAGGGCTGGTAATGGGTATATATACCCAGCCCAAGTTTGCAAAATTACAAGTTTAGTCCCTGCACTTAACCCCCGAGTTTTCCCAAATTTGGTTCGGTTGAAAAAAGACTTTATTAGGTGTTTTATATTAATTGTAAAAGTGCATTTAATGATATCATGACTTAAGAAATGGTTTTATTAGTGACGTTTAAAATATAAAAATGATATATTTGGCGGTTTCGAAGTTAAAAGTTTTTAAGGTTAACATATGATTACAACGAATACACACGCACAACAATGATAAAGCACACATGATATCCACATAAAGAGTTAAATAAGGATGATGAATGATCGATCAAAGAATGGTTAACGGATAATCACGTTAATTGACGGACCTTAAGGTGACGGATGTCACAAAGGGGCTGCGAGGGTTGGTCGAAGGGGCTGCGAGGGTCAGTCGAAGGCGGTCTTTGGGGGTCGAAGAGGGGTAGGCTGCGACGTGATAAGGCGGCGGCGGTGGAAAACTACGATGACGGGGGCGGTGGTGTGGAGTGGGGGCAGTGGTGTGGAGTGGGGAGGTGGTGTTTAGATATGTGAGGTTTCAAATGAAAGAAGAATAGGGTTAGAAGAGGTTGTGAAGAAATCAGAAGACCTTGTTCCACATCTTCTCCGTGCAGATGTCAGGAAGACGTTTTTTAATGAAACGTCTTCCAGAAAACAAACACTCTGCGAAGTAAAAACCTCTTCTCGCGTCTGCGTGCGCGCAGATAAAGAGGTGGGATTGAGGTTTTTTCAAAAAACAAACACCACCTTACTTTTCCCTAGTGATAAGATAGAGTATCTTAGTTCGGATAACATATGTCAAACGGAACATTTTAATATCCCGTTACAGGAAAATTTGCACTCTCCTTATTTTCTAAATGGCCTTAAAATATCCAGATTGCCAAATCACAGGTTAGTATTGAAAGTTGGAGTTCCCGTTATGCTTCTACGTAACATCGACCAACAAAATGGTCTTTGCAATGGTACTCGCCTACAAATTGCCTATTTGGGAAACAGGTTATTGAAGTTGAAATAATATCTGGAAGTAATATTGGATGCCGAACATTTATTCCAAGAATTAATCTCGTGTCATCCGATAAAAAATCCCTTTCAAATTCAAAAGAAGACAGTTTCCACTAACTATTTATTTTGTAATGACGATTGACAAGAGTCGGGGACAATCATTGTTAAAAGTGGGTTTGTATTTAAACAACCAGTTTTCACTCATGGACAGTTATATGTGGCTTTGTCAAGAGTGAAGATTACAGACGGTGTAAAATTACTTATTTTAGATCAAAATGGTAACATTATCAATGAGACACAAAATGTTATATACAGGCACGTGTTTAGATATTTTGTGAGAAAGTTTTGAGAGTATGAATGCTCTTTTAATTCTATTTTCATACTTTGAACTTTTCATAATGCTTATTATGTAATCACTATTTAATGAAAGTCTGGTTATTTAAATCACCCGTGTTTCACACACGCTCTAACCTAATGTTTTATGCTTAACACCTTTAAAAGTCTCCCACATAGCAAGCTAGGTTTTATGATTTTACCCGGTTCTCTTGCTTGGCCGAGTATTCATAAAATCTTAGTGAGTTTATCGGTAACGCGGTTACAGGAAAATAAAGATGGTGTCAGTGTGCCTAACCCAAAGCCATTCATTTCTACTTGTTCAACAATAACAAATTTTTTTAACACCAAACACAATTGTCAATTGCAAATCCTCATCAAAACAAAGAACATAGATTAAGCAGGATGCAAAGGCTAAAAAAAGAAAAACAAAAGGAAGCTATTCAAGTATTAGTAGCCCTGGTATATATCTGCTGGCTTGCATGTGCAGAAACCATCCTGATTGCACCTCTGGCCATCAGCTCCCTGATTGCTTTCCTTGCAAGCGACCCGTTAATCTGCCATCACCATATATAAATAAATTACCAACATCACCAAAAGAACAAACAAAACATCAATTTGAAAACATAAATTGTTCAAAGTGTTGTTAGGCCACACAATTGAGGACAAAACCAGTGAATCTTAATCAAATGCAGGATGCAAGCCTGGTGCTTATCTGGTCGCACGTGCCCATCAAGACAATTGTGAGTTCACGAGAGGACAAAACCAGTAAACCTTAGTCAAAGATGAAAGACGGGTCCTTGTCTACACATGCGCTCATCAAGACAGATCAAGACATTGCCTTTTTGGATAAACATAGAAGGTCTAAAAGCCTATATTGGACCCTTTGATAACAAGCCCACAGCCATACTAGAATAAACTTTTGAACAAAACATTGCATATAAAGGTGAAACAAATATATAAACAATGAATATGACATGATTAAATAAGCTTAGAACAAATCTTGAACGTTCAAAAAACGAAAGCATTGAAAAAAAGTTTTATTGAAAACCAATAAATGTTGAGTTGTATAAAGTAAACTTGTTTCATAAACCCCTATTAATATACCAAAATTACAGTTTTAGCCATCTTCTTAGCTATAGATTTGAAGCATAATTTCGAGCTAATATGTTTCAAATGTGATGAAATAGAGTTTCAACAAAATTCAAATAGATTGTTCTAAACTTCTAATGCACCTATATTCATATGCATTAAGCAATTTGCTATTTGCTAGTGATTTGAAACCAAAAAAATTAAGAACAGTCGAAGCAATCTGCTAAAAACTAATAAGAAATTTGAAAGAAATTACAATATCATAGTGTATAAGTTACAATTAATCATGCAATTAAACTATTAATCGAATACTAATAATACTATAATCATACGAACAAGCAACAATTAGGTCAAAAAAGCTTACCCTAAGACGATCTGAAAGAATCGAAGGCGTAATGAGCTTGAACTTAGGGGCTTCTGCAAGCAACTTATCATAAGTCGCTTTATCAAACAACACCATGTTGTTCACCTTCTCCTTTTGCTTTCCTTTGCTCCATTTCTGCACACAAACGTAAGATTCATGAGCACAAATTGCTTTGTAACCTATGCATATACATAATCATACACATCAGTGTAAGCATCACCTTCTTCTTCTGCTTTCCACCGCCGGATTTCGCAGGCTTCGATGATGGTGGAGGAGCTTTCTCCTTCTTCGGTGCCTGTAAAATAATGGATCACAGATTCGTTAGGGTTTGAGATCTCATATTATTATGTAACGATTGATTGTGAGAATTTGAAGAGTTGTGGTAGAAATGTACCATTTGATCGGAGTTGAGGGACGGTGAGCTGCGGCGGAGTACGGCGGAGAATAAGATATGAAGGATTGTAGGTGGTGGTGACCTCAAACCCTAAGAGCAATTTGTATGGTTCTCTTGAAAGCCCATGAAAGTGATGGTCTTAGTTTGGCCCAACTTTTACAAAGTTTCAAATTTTTTTACCATTAAAAAAGAAGTTAAAAAAAATTGTTTGGTTATACATGTGTTTGTTAAAACGAGATACTTGATAAGTTAGAATAATAAGAAGGCGTTTTTTAAGGGGATTGGGAAACTTAGGTCCCGTTTGATTTACGGAATTTTTAGGAATTAAAATTAAAATTGGAAATTTTTTTATCCAAAATCTTATTGGAATTGGAATTGAAACTTTTTCTCACATTTATTGGAATTCACTTCCCTCACTTACCCATAGAATGTTCAAAATTAACATTCTAGTTTCCCTCAAAATTGACCAGCCAAACACGTTATTATTCTTTACAAGATTCCGATTCCAATTCCAATTTCAATTTGTTCAAAAAACATTCTTAGAATCAACCGGCCACTTAAAGTGATCGTACTGCTGTAAATCAGTACTAGATTCTCTCTTCACTTATTACATCTCGTTGTATAAAGCTTCAACAAAAGTATTTGATAAACTATAAACAATAAGGAGTTTTCTATGGGACGGTCAAGAAAAATAAGAATAAGATTAGTTGGGTATCAACCCAAATAGAAGCAGGGGGTTTGGGGCTTAGTAAAATAAAACATTCAAATATCACTCTCCTTGTGAAATGGTGGTAAAGATAAAACATGAGGGAATTAAATCGGATGCATGTAATGGCACCTCTTTATTAATTAACAAGGTTTGGTTTAACATCTAGCTGGGTAATGAACCATTTCTTTGTCTGTTTCTTTATTAATTTATTATTATTATTATTATTATTATTATTATTATTATTATTATTATTATTATTATTATTATTATTATTTATTATTATTATTATTATTATTATCATCATCATCATTGTTGCTATAATTGTCTGTGTTGTTTCGTTTTTTCATATTCAGACGATAAGCACATTAGAACAGTCAACTTATTAATACCCTCTACATATCTACAATTGGATATGAAATTAAGTTAAAAACAAGGCGAGTTGAAATTTAGTTTTGTTTTATAACTTTGGATGCATAATGTTTTACAAAATTCTAAATATATTGCAACGACATTCTTATTCTTTCTATGTTTGATATGAATTTTAATCAATACCGAACCGCCGCTATGCGCGGACATAACCCGTTGTTGGTATACTTATAATACGATGTGGCCCCGGCAACAAATGCCATTTCATCTAACCCGGGTAATAATATAATAAAGGTTTCGAATGGCAAAAGTAATGGGTCATAACCCGTTATTACGAGGATTTCTTCAAGTTGAGCTACAAAAAATTATCCTTTTTACGTTTCAAAACCCACAATTCTAGAGACAATATTAAAAATCAGAAATACCAAGGTTGTATTATTTTTAATAATAAAATTTATTGATAGAGAAGTTGGGAGAGAACTCCCAGCTAATCGAAATGCAGTATGATACTAAAAGTACGAATTATTTATTCAAAATCAAATGGCTGAATGGTTCAGCACTTAATGGTTCAGACTGTTTGTTTCGCGAGCAAATGTCTGAATGGTTCTGACATTTGGCTCTGAATGGTCAAGCATTATACTAATGCTGAATGGTTAAGAGCTCTAATGTTGAATGGTTAAGACCTCTTATCTGAATTGGTCAGCCATTTGCATTTGAATAATTAAGCGATATACTAGCTCTTAATGGTTCAGACCTCTTAATGGTTCAACACTTAATGGTTCAGACCTATTAGGGGTCGTTTGGTTCGCAGAATGTTTTGCAAAGAAATTGGAATTGGAATTGAAATCTTATTAAAATGATAATGTGTTTGGTTGATCAATTTGGATTGGAATTGGAATGTTAATTTTGAATATTTTATTGGAATGATAAACATTCCATGGAAATGTAAAATGAATATGAATTCCAATGAATATGGGAAAATTTTCATATTCCAATTTCATCCGTTAACTAACCAAACAGATATTTGGATGGAAAATTTTCCAATTTTAATTCCAATCCCATTTCCTTAAAAATTTGTGAACCAAACGGGGTCTTATTGGTTCAGCACTTAATCATTCAGAAGTTGTCAAACAGCCCCTTAGTCCCCGTTTGGTTCACAGAATATTTAGGAATTAGAATTGGAATTGAAATTTTTTCAATTTAAAATCTTGTTTGGTTGGTTGACGGATGGAATTGAAATTGAAAAATTCTCACATTCATTGGAATTCACTTCCCTCACTTACCCATAGAATGTTCAAAATTAACATTCCAGTTTCCCTTAAAACTGACCAACCAAACACGTTATCATTATTTACAAGATTCATATTCCAATTTCAATTCTTTCGCAAAACATTCTTCGAATCAACCGGCCCCTTAAAGTGATCGCACTGCTGTAAATCAGTACTAGATTCTCTCTTCACTTATTACATCTCGTTGTATAAAGCTTCAACAAAAGTATTTGATAAACTATAAACAATAAGGAGTTTTCTATGGAACGGTCAAGAAAATAAGAATAAGATTAGTTGGGTATCAACCCAAATAGAAGCAGGGGGTTTGGGGCTTAGTAAAATAAAACATTAAAATATACACTCTCCTTGTGAAATGGTGGTAAAGATAAAACATGAGGGAATTAAATCTTTGGATGCATGTAATGGACCTCTTTATTAATTAACAAGGTTTGGTTTAACATCTAGCTGGGATATGAACCATTTCTTTGTCTGTTTCTTTATTAATTTATTATTATTATTTATCATTGTTGCTATATTTGTCGGTGTTGCTTCGTTTTTTCATATTCAGACGTTAAGCACATTAGAACAGTCTAACTTATTAATACCCTCTACATATCTGCAATTGGATATGAAATTAAGTTAAAACCAAGGCGAGTCGAAATTTAGTTTTCTTTTATAACGTTGGATGCATAATCTATATATATATAATACTAAAAGAGTAACTTAGGTGGACACTTGTCATATTCTTAGGCCCCCTAAGTTTGTTTTTCCCGCCTCTCTATCCTCTTAAATAGTTACCTAAATTAAAGATTAAATAATTTTTTTTAAGATTAAAAATATTTCTTAATAAATTAAGAAAAGATGTCTTTTTATTAATGTTATTTCTAGAAAACATTTTTTAAAAAAATAAGAGCTTTTCTAAAACATCAAGCATTTTTAAAAATATGAAATATCTTAAAATTGAAGTTTTTTAAAAAGTAAAATTTTTTATAAACTAAAAATAATTAAAATTAGGAGTTATAATAAGAAACTTTTAAAAATGATATTTTTAATATGATTTGTTTTGAAAAATGGTTAATTTTTTTGGAAAAAAAAATAAAAACTAAAGTTTAAAAATTAGTATTATTATTTTATTACTTGTAGTTATCACTTATAATTATTACTCATATGTAATTTTAATCATATCTTATTTTAAAGTATCATTTTATACTTCATAAACTTTCATTATAATTAATAATTTATTTTTTAACTCGTGTAATACACGGGTTTACTAATGTTAGTATTATATAAATAACAATTAACAACTAATCAAAATTTATTTTTTCAACCCATGTGATACATTTAGTTTTATTTATGTTTTTGTGTTATTTTAATAATTAACTCTTCACCTTCCGTGTAATACACGGGTAACTAAAGCTAGTGTTTTATAAAATTCTAAATATATTGCAACGACACTCTTATTCTTTCTATGTTTTGATATGAATTTTAATCAAAACCGAACCGCCGCAATGCGCGGACATAACCCGTTGTTGGTATACTTATAATACGATGTGGCCCCGGCACAAATGCCAATTCATCTAACCCGGGTAATAATATAATAAAGGTTTCGAATGGCAAAAGTAATGGATCATAACCCGTTATTACGAGGATTTCTTCAAGTTGAGCTACAAAAAATTATCCTTTTTCCGTTTCAAAACCCACAATTCTAGAGACAATATTAAAAATCAGAAATACCAAGGTTGTATTATTTTTAATAATAAAATTTACTGATAGAGAAGTTGGGAGAGAACTCCCAGCTAATCGAAATGCAGTATGATACTAAAAGTACGAATTATTTATTCAAAATCATATAGTGAACTCACATTAGAACTCACATGTTGCAAAGGATCCCGTGTAAGTAATCTCTTTATAGATAAACATGTTTGTGTACATTATTTTCAAAAAAAAAAAAAAACATTTGAAGGAACCAGTTGTATACAGTTATACACATCCTTACATTCAACACTCTTCACCAGCAAAATTTCTTCTTCTGCAAATTACAAGTAGCAATAAATTGTATAAATAAATGTAGTAAAAAATATATATATATTCACCTTAGTTTTAACTCACCCTGAGTTTTTTCTTCTTTTGATTGTCAATGTAAGCTAACAATTCCTCTTGCCTCATCAAAGCTTCATGCAGGGCCTGCAAAAGGATTTCGTCATATACGAGTTATGGTTTTTCTCTAACGGGTCAAAAGGTTTAAAAAACTAGCTTAAAAGGAAATGGGTCCCAAAATGTAATTTTTAATGCATAAGAATTCTATTATGTTTTACTACATTAACTCTTAATTAAAAGTGTACGATTCTTGGACAAAAAGTGTTCTGGGTCAACCCAATGAGACCAAACTGCACCAAAAGGTAGTGGTGTTGGCACAAAGCACTTGCCACCAAGGATGTCATGTCTGTCAAGCAGTGGCTACACTAAAACAGAGCAAAATATGCTATAATAAAAATTTTATTAATGACTAACTGAATTTGACGATCCGGTTTTCTTCTACTGACTTTATAAATCCAACCTTCTGGTTGTTTAGCACAAATCCAGTTATATTAGTTAATAATATTGATGATAATTTTCTTTATTTATCATGTCTGATTAAAGATAAGCAAATTGACAACCAATGCCAAAACTGGGAAGCTTAAGACAGCCTTTCTAAAAACAGTTGGAACAATGAAAACACCGAGAGTCATATATACAAAAATTCTTTTCCAGCCAACAATTAGCAATAAGATCAGGCATGATGAACATAGGGTCACCTATATAATTCAAAGTTATAACTAAATATTTTTCCTGTTTTATCATCATCTTAAAATCATTAATTACGTTAACTTGGGACCAGAAGATTCATTTGCATATCTTTATCAACGAGGTGGTGTATGTATTTCAAAATAATATAATATTACTTATATAATATGTCAAACTTCAAAGTTATGTGATAGAGGGACTATTACTTGTATCAATGATTAAACCAAACTATTAAAGTATGCATCATTGACCTCACAACGTTTCATAACAATAACATGGTGGTAGTGTTGACGAATTACCTTGAATTGTGTGTGAATTTCATAAGGATGTGGATCAAACAGATTAAATAAATGTTTACCTTTTTGGTAGCAATAAGTTCTGCTTCTAAAGCATCAACACGGCAAACAGCAGCATTTAGCAATTCCTCTTTCTCATAAGGCATCTCTGATGGCTTTGCTTTGAGTGTATCAACCTTCTCTTCAAGTTCACCTAATCTTTTCAAAACAGAATTGATAATTTCTTCCCCTTTAAACAGACGAGTTGGTGATGGAGGTCGCAATTCCTCCTTAGTTGCTGATGCATCCAAACAGACATCCTCAGTGTTTTGGGCAACCTCAGATGGTGAGTCAGCAACCTTTTTAGTTACATGGCTCATGGCTGAACTAAACAATGTGAAAATGGTCATAAACATGGCCAAAAGCATCACCCATATCCGAGAATAAAGTTTTTCTGGTCCCTTCTGAGCAGCTGGTTCAATAAGTGTCCCTGTGCCACCAACATCTGGAATCAGGTTAATCTGTAAAATACATTTGGTGGTGGTGGGGGGTGTGCCGTGTGGGTGGGTCAGATTTGACTCATTTACTTATCAATGGGTCGATATGAGTATGACCTCTAATGGGTAGTTTTGTAACAAAATAACTTAGAAGAAAACGGTCTGAAAGTCGCCAAAAGTGTACCTTGCTGAACAAATTAGATTATTATTCTTACTATTGTAATCATACTGACACAAATTATTTGTAAAAATGTTCTAAAAATCTGATAAAGGTAATTCTATTCAGCCACCAGCCCTCGAAGATGTATTTTGTTGCCACCTATATTGTAAACACTGAGGTAAAACACAAATTTCTGACCTCTGGCTCTGGGATCGTTTGGCCTTGGACTTGGTTGATTCTTCCATCCAAAATCAACAGCTTTATCAACCACGGGAACATACTCATCATATCCAGAAAATTGACCAGGATAGCTTGTAGCTCCAATTGTCTTGGCCTATATGCAACGTGGAAATAGCTTAAATACTTTTTGTAAGAAAAAGTATGGACAAAATGAAAATTCATATTTAAATTTGAAACCATATAAAACTAAAACCACATAGGCCAAGAACAATATAGCTGCGGTATCAGATATCAATAAAGATGTATGTGACTTCTATGTCCACAATGTCATAAAAGGATGATAAGAAACTCAATGCAAAAAGGATAATCCAGTAGAACTTATTCATTTCTCAGTGTTAATCTCTTTAACGTTTGTTTATTTGGTAAAACTTCCATATGGAAAAAAAGTGGAATACTCACTTCTTCACGAACAGGAGTCAACCTAAGATGTGAATAACTCCTCAATGCTTTGGGGGATGCCATGTCATCAGCTTCTGAACCTGACTCAGCAGATGTATCACTGCTTCTTAACTGCTCAAAATAATTATTGCAAGTTACCAGCTGTTAATATAAGCCAGCAATAAAGGTAAATTACAAAAGTTGTGTCTTCCTACCGCAGGAAGCTGAGGCTTGGCATATGCAACAATCTTTCCCTCACTATTTAAAACTTTAACCACCTGTCTAGCACGTCTTGCTTCACTATTAAGAGCCAACTGAAATACGTGGTCCCACAATGGTTGATTCAGTCAAACTAAAAAGAGAAACTGGCAATAAAATGACAGTATAAGTAGTTTGAGCTAAATGATAACCTGCAAGATCTCAGGATTGTTCCATGGCCCTTTATCAGATAGAAGGCAACCACCTTTATCTGCACAGGTGCATGTGCCACCTAAGAATTCTGGTAGTTCACTGCACAAAATGCCATTTTATTTTAGAAGTAGACAATACATTAATTTACTTATTTTTCTTTTTTTGATGTCCATGAGAACCTGTTACCAGTAAACTCAAGGAACCCTGCTAACAACGGGATGAGGTAAATCGCAGTTTGCATAGGGCATGTAGCCTTCAAGAGGTTATGACAAGAAACCAGGGGAAGCAGGATTCGAACCTGAGACCTCTGCTAGAGGGGAATCAGGTGCTTACCACTGCATCACCAAGCAAGACAAACATACATACATGGTATAAAAGGAGTGCTTATGATAAAGTGAAGATGAATTACCTGGCATCAATTATCTCAAGCAATTTATTCTTGTTACTCAGAACCTGAGTAAAGACCAACAGAAAAGAAACATGATATCACACAACAAGCTTGTACAGTAAATTTGTGATTCTTACAAAGACAACATGGAAAAAGTACAATCATACATGAATCTTTGCAGCCGTTTTCGGATCCAGAAATGACTTAACAGTACTCCAGAGCAGCCTAAAACCAGGCCCAGCATTGACTATATACATTTGATGGAGTGTCTGAAAAACATAAAGTTAGTCATAAATGGCAAGGATAATAGGATTCATTAATAAATGAACTGGTCTTACTTCAGGATAATTGTCGCCATCAATTTTCTGTAGCCGCATAACGAGCTCACGAGCATTCTTACTGAAGTTCTTCAGCCCCTGAATCATTCAAAAGCAATATAATATATTGAGAATATACACATATATTTTAAAATATAGCACAATGCAGGACATACCACACCCTGAACATCCAAAATGGTTGTGCTAGAGTCTATGTGTCTTTTTGCAGCAATTGAACAGGCAGGAAACTTGAAAGCAAAGCTTTTTTCAAATTCCCGCACATGATATTTTATGTAACGGTCCATGGTTGTAGCTTGCATGAGCTTGTTAGCATCAACTTTCCCTAATCTTTCAATATAGACAGGTCTTCCCTCTTTATCCACGCCATGATTTCCATGGGGGTAATACTTCAAAACTTCATTCAACTCATGAAAATCAAAGTCCTGATAAGACTCAGCAAAATGAATATTAGTTTTGATGCAATATCACAAACATATTAGGACAATGAATGTGAAGTTGTATATTAAATCACCTCAATTATTGTATCAGCACCAAATTCCTTTCTCCAGTGGATCATGTCAGCCCACATTTGTTTTGCCTTTTCAATATCAAATTTCCTTGCTTTCAAAAACCTTCAGAAAATTAACATGAAGTATAAGCTTGTAAAGATTGGCACAACTTGTTTTAAGGTCATATATCAATACAACTTGCATTGAGGAATATTAATTGGGCACAACAAGAAATCTAGAAGTGATTCATCACTGATAACTGCCATTTTTTTGTGAGGAACTTAGAACATCATATTATTAAAAATTTAAAGGTACAAAAAAAGCTGTAATTGCACATTGCAAATTTATAGTCATGTAAATGATGAAGGTCATCTGGCTTTACATATTTCCTAGGATACAAAGGTGTGCAGTGCAGTGCAGTGGGTGCGAGAATTCAATATCCTCAGAGATATTAAACTCAAAGTGTGTACTCATATGTATATATGAGTGCATCCAATTCATTCATTAAGTATTTTCTGACCATACATTATTTGTATCGCCAGATACAAAAGATGTATAATACAAGAAGTTTGAAACATAGAGCACAACCAAAAAGAACAAGAAAACAGAGGGGATAGACATAGAAAACAAAACTCCAAAGTCCTAATCATATGAGGGGCATGGCATGAATACTAGATCTTTTTAAGTTATATATGTAAAGCCTGGAAAATGATTAATAAAAGCAATGAAAATGAGCTGAACGATTGCCCGTCGTATCAAAACTGTTTCCTGTAGCAAGCCATGTTAATTCATGAAAAGTTCAAAACTATGACTGAAATGTAAAAGCTAAAGCACCTCAACATCATATGATAATCATCAAGTTTTTCTGGTAGCAATTCATCCAAAACGAGTGCTTGTCTGAATGCATCAACAACACGTAGCTCCTCTGCATCTCTAATATCCTCAATTGAGACAGAGCTGACTCGCCCGTCACTTTTGCTTCTACTGCTCTTTTTCTTGAGAGAATGCTTGAACCTGCTAGATGCATTTAATGCTTTCTTTTTCAGTGAACCAATTCTTGTCCTCCTTTCATCCTCTGAGTTTTCAAAATCAGACTTTCTTTCTCTTCTCTCAGATCTTTCTCTTCTCTCATGTCTCTCATCATTGCCTGATGACCCCTCAAAGCCTACAAAACAGCAAATACATATATGTCTATTAGCCGCTAACATAACTCGTATAACATAAATCTCATGCAGAATAGCTGACAATCAACTGAGACACAATACAAGATCTCACAATTCACCCACTTCTATGAATTTGACAAGCAGCAGCCATGGCTCAGAAAATAATGATATGTCAAACATATAAACATGTATCAACTGCAACAAGAAACTGAATCCTAGTTAGAAACCCTAATGCATCACTACTTTCAGCATATAATACTACATTTTGACATCAAATTTCAAGAAGACAATAAAATGCAAGAAACATGATGCCCAACCCATTCGGGACCTTGGCGCCAAACACATCACAGCTATACACTAACTCAGGTTGCATCAACAAAAACTGTAACCTAATTACAGTACAACCCCAATTTGCATCTTAACAACAGATCGAATAACAAAATTAGACACTTACAAGGCCTCGCAAATCGATCGAGTGGTCCAGACATCGCCTCGAACCACTAGAATCTCAGAAGAACCCCAATTTCAAGATCAATCGCGAATCAAACCACAAAAACTGCATCACCATTAGAAAATTAAGCTGAATTCATGTACATGAAGTCGTATATTGATCAGTTTTACTCTCAATATAACATACCTGTTAATTCGGCAAAAAAGATCAAATGGCATACACAATCAGCGGGTGATGATTGTAAAGAATATGAAGATTAAAATAGAGATAGATGAGAGAAACAAATATGGGCATATAAGCACAATGAAGGGTTTAATAGAGGAAATGTTGTGGATGATTGGAATCAGAGGAATTATTATTATAGTTGTTATTATTATTATTCTAATGTTTGGCTTCTTCAAGAGCGGCATGATTGAGTAATTATTGGGTGGCATGGTGATGTACAATACGAAAGTCAAACCTTTGATTTTGAATCTCTGGCCTTTGGACTGATGGAGCCTTTTAAAAGTTAAAGGGTGTTTATTAAATGTTTAATGGACAGCTATGACATAGGCATCAATCCTAGTGGTACTAGTTTTTACTTAAGTACTTGCGGGTCTTGATGCAAGACATAAGTTTGAGTCTTAGGATGATTTCTCCCCAAAGACTTTCAAAGTATCACCAGTCGGTAAAAGAATTCAGATGCACTTCTCGAAGCATAGCATTTCCGCATGTTGCTTGGCTAACCAATCCATGCCAATGATAATATCAAAACTTCCCAGTTGCATAGGAATAAGGTCGATGAAGAACTCGTGTTCGTTAAGGCTCAAGGTACAATCGCGTATTACGACGTCAACGACGATAGATTTTTCCATCGGCGACTTCGACCGTGAAGGACCTTTCCAAATTAACACGCAGTTTAGAAAGTATAGGCTCGAATTCCAAGGACAAAAAACTCCTATCCGCACCCGAATCAAACAATACATATGCATAATGACTATTTACAAGATACATACCTGTTTGGTAATAACCCATTATTGGTATGATGAACACAGATAGGAATTTTACAAGACAAAGAACGATTAAAAGAAATTCAACGACGTACCATTCACCACGTCGTTGTTGGCTTGTGCTTGGTTGGCGTTGATGTTGAAAGCCTTCCACGAGCCGGTGGCACAGTTCCCGCATTGCGAGGACATTGCGGACGAATATGACCAGGCTCGCCACAGTTATAGCAGGTTCGGTTGGTAAGCATTGCAGTGTTGTTTGGCGCGCGAAGGCAAGTAGCCACCAAGTGCCCATACTTCCCACACAACGAGCAGACTCGGCATGGAATGTTGCTCGTGTGGTGGTACTTGCACGTGTTACACATAGGATATGGCCCAGCATAAGCTCTAGCCACGGGAGCTTGATTTGCAACCACCATTTGTTTTTGAGGAACATTTGGTGCAGTCACAGCGTAGTTGCATGTCGGGGTGAACTTACGCTTCTTGTTTTGAGAAGATGACTCGGCCCTTACCTCCTTTGTTGCCTCGGGTGTCACCTTCGCAGTAGACTTGGAACCCTTTGCCGACATAGTGCCAGCTCTAATGTGATTCTCGGTGAGCTGCGTTGTGATAATAATTGTCTCCTCCAAAGTTGTGGGCTTACTACCCACCACGCATCTTGAATTTGAGGTGGCACCCCCTTGATAAATTTCTTAATGTTATGGGGCACGCATGTGTGGTAAAAGCATACTCAATTCATGATGCCGGGTGGAATAAGCCAAGTGGTTTCCACCATCTTGTTTGAGGTTCCGGAATTCCTCTTCCAGCTTTTGTAACTCGCTCCTCAGACAAAACTTTTGGATCATGATATCCTTGAATTCCTCCCAAGATAATGCCAAGGCAGCTTCTGTCCCTCGGTTCCTCTTTTCACTATTCCACCATGTTAGTGCCCGTTGTTGGAGGACACTTGCAGCATAACGAACCTTGAATTCATCGGGACATTCGCTCACGATGAATGTGTTCTCCATACTCTCGAACCACTCGAGAAGTTCAGTGGCTCC